>JASDQU011504886.1:35061-45245 GCA_032191745.1 Picea mariana
GCAATGATCTCTCATTTTAATCACACTTGATGGTATTGAATATCTACAAGTGACTACAGGTAACCAAAGTATATATAGGATCAATTTCAGAGGGAAGGTGAAGTAAAGAAGGTCAAAATTCAAGAGAGGATAAATTCTTTTGATGATGCTTTCTAAGGTATGTTATTTACAGGTCATGTCACCATTTTCACAATAACTTTGTTTCTATAATGATTCAGACCTTGAAATTGGGAGACCGTTGTGGAAAAATATCTAGGTACCTGCGGTACAAATTTGATCTTGTGGGTCATTTTATTTTTGGAGTTACACTCCATGGAAAATAGGGTTTGTGGCTAGTCCTGAAACTAGTCTAAAATAGGCTTTTCAGGTAAAAACGTCATAAATTATTCATAACAGATACAAATTCAGTAATACCAAATGTGTTTGTTAGAGTACATTCTTTAGTATTCTATGTACAATTTTCAAATCCATACACCAAATATTTCGTGTGGGGCACACTCTACAAGTTCACTCTCTAGAATAATCCAAAATTCAACAAGGTATGTCATTTTTTCTATAACTCCTTTTATGAGAGGTTCCAAGTAGTGACACCTATAGGAATTGAATAAAACACACTGAAGAGCATTGTGTACTATTTTCATAGCTTTATTCATTACAGGTACATAGTTATGATTATTTCAAGTTAGGGTTGTTGACTAATCCAAAGCTAGTCATGTGAGACTAAAGTAAAGTTTGATGAAAATGCTAGTCTCTTGTTGTTAAAGTTAAGGAATTTTTGTAGGTATGTGATCATATACACCAGTTCTATTACAGAGTTACAAATCAGATTTGGATCATGAAATTGATGAGGGATTTTGGTGAAGGTACATGTTGGGTACATGGTTGAGACAAGTAGTTGATGAGTTGGCGCATACATGAGGTGTATAGTTGATGATGTTGGTACATATTGATGAGTCATAGTTGATGAGTAGTTGATACATGATTGATACATACTTGGTACATGGTTGGAGGCACTTGTTAGTAGTATTGTTTTAACATGTTTTATGGATTATGTAGCATACTTCTATTGGTATATTATTAGAAGCACATATTGATCTTGGTGAGGATTATGAGTTGTTGTGTTATGCATGGTTGATGCACATCTTTGAGAGTATTCTTGGTGATTGATATTGGTGAGTAGATCTGATTTGGTTGATAAGATTGATGAGACAGGTTGTTGTGATAGGTTGTTTGGATAGGTTGTTGTGACATGTTATTTTTACAGGTTTAGTGCATGGTTGATGAAATTGTTCATGGTACAGGTTGAGGTATAGGTTGGTGCACGATTGATGCAATTTTTTATGGTATAGGTTGATTACATGTTGTTTGGTACAGTTTGGTGCATTTTCGATGCACTTTTTTATGGTACGGTTTGATTACGGGTTGAGGTACAGGTTGATTCATGGTTGATGCATGGTTTAGGTTATTGGTATAGGTTGTTTGGTACATGTTTACAACAGTTCCATCATTCTACTTCTACATCAGGGCACTTGGATGAGGCAAGGAAAAGTGGTTGTAGCCACCTTCCAATTGCATCTGAAGAAGATAGGGCGTCGTAGCCTCCTTCTAGTTATAGCCAGAGAATTGAGGAGTTGGAGCTTCCCTTGAGTTTTAGCCTGAGAAATAAGGGGATTGGATCCTCCTTCCAGTTGCAGCTGGAAAACAAAGGAAGTCGGTGCTTTCAATGAATGTAATTCTTAAAGGAATATAAGAAAAATCATTATGTGGTTTTCTCCCACTTTGGTTTCCCACGTAAAAACACTAGTGTACTATGTATGTGTATAATTTATCATTTGTTCATTGTTTATTTACTCTACAACTATTGGATGGTAATGCTACATTGATATAACACTTGCATATTGTTGCTAAAAATGATTGAATTTCTCTATTATTGATTCACCCCTGTCTTAGTAATCAAACAATTGGAATCAGAGCTGGTTCCTTCAGGAAACAGTTTAACCACTGGAAGAAGATCATGGATTATTATGAGAATGGAGTACCAATGTTTAATGGTCATAATGGTTTTAAGTATGAGATGTGGAGTTGAAGGACGCAAGTATTTTTATAGGCACATGGACATTATATTTGGCTATCAGTTGTTATAGGATATGATAGTTAAAAAAGGGAAAATACTGCACCCAAGAAGGAATTGAAGAAGAATAACAAAACAACGATGGATTTCATCTAGGAAGGATTACCTAATATGGTAAGAGAAAATGTTGGGAAATGTTCATCAACCAAAGAAATTTGGGATAAGTGACATGACATATATTCTTCACCCATCGCGGATTCATAAAATGCCAAAGAAGATGTAGATATAGATCAAGAAGAATTATGTTCACCGTGTCAAATAGGTTTAGAAGATGAAAAGTACATAATCACCAGAGGTATGTTGTTTTTCTTTAATTGTGAAAAACGTGGACATCTTGAAATGGAATGCCATGAAGGAAATGAGGCAGAAAAACTAATTGAAAAGGAAGACAATTATGAAGAAAATTTGATTAGTGCTTTATATGAACTAAGAGAAGAAAACAAGTCACTCAAGAAATAATTGATGAAAAAAAAGGAAAGTGTTCACATTTTTTAAGAAGCCCAGCAGGTCATCGAGAACTTAAGAACTTAGCTAGAAGAAGCCAGAAAGATCGAAGAAAATATTGAATATCAAAAGAAGTATTTTGAAGCCAACATAAAAGAATAGAAGGAAGAAGCATAAATGAGAGACAAGATATTGACAGATCATCTTAAGGAAAGAACTAGTGATCTAAACTAGCTTGAGGCAGATTTTAGTCAAGAAGAGAAAGGACTTGAAGAAGAAATAATCACATTAAAAATCCATCTTGAAGAAGAAAAAAGAATAGAAGAAGTCATGAAGTCTCAGATAATGAAGAAAGAAAAAGAGGTTGAGAAGCTTGAAGAAGAAGTTGTCACATTGAGAAGTAAAATCGTCAAGCTCAACAAGAACGTTGAAGAGACAGAAACATCAACATAAATTATAGAGAATGAAGAGAAGAACTCTAGGTTTCCAAAAAAGAAGAATGAACAAAATAGAAAGAGTTATGTAGAAGTACTCAAAGGAAGTAATCATGGTCAACCAAAATCTATGATAACCACTGAAGATACATCTTTAAGAAGACCATCCACATTCAAGCCACAAAGAAGCTTCAATCATGATCATGATCAGTCAAGGAAAAAATTTAGAAGGACTATGCCACAAAGAATATCATTCACTCCCAAGTATGAAAATGAGATTGTGTTGTTGGGAAAGTGCACATATATCATAAAGGGAGATTTTGGCCTTGTTTCTCTTTCGATGTTCAATGACGTTATATTCCAACGTGTGAATTTCAAGTTTTCTTGAGGTTTTTCTAGCTTGTGAGGAGCTACCTCTATTGTTGGTTGATGTAGTGTTTGGTTTCTGAGTAGGAATGGGAGGATTTATATTTCTAAGAGAAGTGATGATTTTTTATGGTAGATAAGTGTTCGGGACAATAGTCTTACAATGTAAACTTTCATCTTGGGGAGTAACGTTTACAATTTATGTGTCCCCTAAGGAGACCTCTTCAATCTATTCCTCATCTGAATCTATACACCAATCCCATAGAAACATGGAATATTCCTAAGTGCTCTCCTCAGTGGTTTCTTCATTTTCTGCTTCCTTGGTTTGGTTATCATTGTTCTCTTGTTGATATAATAGTTGTTTAACGACCAAGGTCATAGAGTTGATCCAATGAGGAAATATTTTATCAAAACGTTTATGCTCGTGATATAAAAAAAAATTGTCCATGGAAAATTCATCCAAATTTAGACTGAGACTTGGGACTTCTAGAGGCTTTGGTGGATTTTCATTCCTCTTAAAGAATGGACAGAAATGTCTAGGCTTTGAAGACCCTTCACCAATGTTCTTTTTGAGGTCAACTACTTTGTTAGACAACTTCTTTACCAATTTAACCAGGTTTTCTAGGTCCTTGGGTTCTTTCTTAGGAGGTTTAGTCAATAGTAACAAATTCTTATCAGTTGCATTGGTCTCCTCATATATAGGGTGGATGTCTAAGGAAATCGGTTCTTTCTCAACAACTTTATCTTCCTCGAAATTTTGGGCCAAGGAAACCTTTCTAGATCATTTGAAGAGCATTCCTATATAGGGAAGCAATGCCAAAGTATAGTATTTAATAGCCAAAGGTTCTAAAGGAGAACTTTCAATAGTGAATTTCTTGAGGATTTTAGTGAAGCATTAGTTGAATTCCTTTAATTTTTATTTCTTTTTCATCTTTAATGCCACTATTTATTTGAATACGGCCACATGATTTTTCTCTTCCCCAAACTTCCAATAAAGGCCTTTGTTAGGTGATTTATATGTACTAAAAAAGTCACTAAACTACCCTCAATTAAATTGTCAACTCGGGGTAAGTAAACTTAGAGTTGTAGAAAAATATATGCCAAAGGTAGAAGGCTGGTAGGAGTATAGTCTAACTAAGAAAGACAACTATCTAAGGCTAATCTACTCAAGAAAAACTATCTAATGAGCAAACCCTACTAAGAAAAATGAAACTAGGTAACCTAAGTACTTATGGGCCAAGGATCGATGGATAGTTCCTAAGAAAACAAGTAAAACCCTAGGTAAAGCAAACTAGTTCAACAATAAGAAAAAGCAAACTACTAAGCATAATAAGCAAATGACAATAGAAAACTTCTTTAACTTGCCAACCTATATTCAATGAGAAACTACCCTATGAAAGAAAATAAATAAGCAAGTAAGAAAAATCACATATCTAACCTATGAAAGAAAATAGACAAGTAATAAAAGACACCTAACTAACCTACTAAAGCAAAAGACAAGTAAGCAAAGGCAACTAACTACTACAAGTAAAACATCTCATTGAACAACTATCTAGCCTAAGAGGCAAGTGCACTAAATGCCTAATGAAAAACTATTTCTAATGCATGAAAGGAAATCTTAATGCTTAATGCTCAATGCAATGCAAGAAAGGAAATATATTCTATTGAAAGCAAGAAAAACTACCAACTAAACTTCTGAAAACAAGAAACTATCTCTTCTAACTTATGAAAGCAAGAAACTATCTTTGATCTATGAAACACTCAAATGTAATGCTGGAGGTTGTGTGAATGCCTTTGGTGGTTACAGATGATATCGCGATGACACTTGACAACGGAGGACAATTCTAATGGTATAAGCTCAATACTAATTTCAATGGCAAAATGAAAGGTGTGAAGTAAACAATCCAATGAAANCATATTCATGTCTAAACCATCAACAACATAACAAGATCATCATTATTTAACTAAGAAATTTAATTGCATTTTAATCTATGAGAGGAAATTGCATGAAAAGAAACTATACTATGTATATTTTAATCATTCAAGCTATGATAAGAAAATTAATTAAAAACAAAGATTAGATTATGCTTATTAAAAAAATAAATTGACAATTAGCCAACAACTAAACAAATGAAATCTATCTAAAACTAAGACAAACAAACTATGATTAAGCAATTAAATCTATCCATCCATCAAAGATCCTTGTCAAAGGAAACCCAAGTAGAGCTTTATTTTATTCTAAAAACAACTCTATTTTAAACTTGACTGTAAGATCGTAAATAAAAGTGTAATCTAATATCTAGATGCATATGGGGTTAGTGTGGAGACTTGCAACTCTATTCCTACCCTACAAAACTAATTCATGCTAACATAATCCATCATACTAACCTACAAAAGAACAATAAAACAATTAAATCACAGTTAGCTAATTAAAACATAAAACATGCATGTACAGGGAATAAAAGACAATTTAAATTATGAAATGTATAAACAACACATTGATCATCACCAAACTACTAGTGGGCCCCCTAGCAAGTCGTGGCTACCCTCTACAAGCACACCACGAACTTCAGCAGGCCGAATTCACCATGAAAGTTAAAAACGCAGTTCTGGCACTATTTTGGCAATGTGAAAAATAAAAAACAGGGTACAACGAGTTTATCTCTAATCTGGTGGCTATTCTACTTGCTTAACAATCTAATGATCACCCTGGTAGTATTTATAGGTTTACAACCCAAGTGGTCGACCACAGGAGGGTCAAACCACCTCTAAATTAGGCAAATTACAATAAATGCAGCCATAACTAACAAAACAGAAGAAGCCAATAATCGCCCTCTTTAGACAACTGAAATCGAGTTGTCTTGAGCTTAGTAGCTAGAGGGGGTGATGACAAACAAAACCCATGTGCTCTATTTGTCCACCACTGGCCTCCAATACCATAACCGCCAACTCGCCTTTCATTTTTGTGCAATACTGGGTGCTGGAACGAGTGTCAGATCAAGTACCAGAACGAGTGTTGGATCAAGTGTCGGATCAAGTGTTGGACCATGAAACATGGTGCGTTTTGCCCAGTAATAGTAGAAAAAAATGAATTAACTCTTGGAAACCCTAAAATATGATAAATTAAACTTGATTGAATCAGAAAACATGAATTATACATACCTCATGCCTATTATACCATTTTATCATAAAATTCTTCAAAAATATCCTTTGAAAGATAAAAATGCATATGTACATATGGAAAAAAGTGTATAATAATGTCATGGAAATGATCATATATTGGGCCCAACATTACCCCCACATCTACGATTTTGCAAGTCCCACTGCAAAAAAAAAGAAGTCAGCCCTCGGAACTAGGCTTGTGGACAATTGATAAAATGAGCCAGCAATCTAAAGTGACAAGCTTTGAAGGTGGAGTATCTACCTTCACATGTAATTAACCTTGTGATAATGATGAGGGGATTGACCATTTCTAGCTTTATCCACTCCTTATCATACCCTTTCGCTCCTAAAATGCTCTCAAATTTGGGCTTAAACACCTTGTTGTAACTTAAGCATGGCAATTCATGATTCTTGAACCACTTATCTCCCATTCTTGGGAGTTTTGTTGTAGTAGCAATTGACTCTTCTGTGACTGCAAAGTTTAAAGACCCTACATGTGCTATCTTTCCATCAAAACCAACTACAAATTGCATAGAAATGCCGTCATCATGGCCTTGCAAACTCAACAGAAATGGCCCTCAGTCAACACACAAGAACACTTCCCTGCACTGTGCAAATTATGGAATGGAAAACAAGTCTGCATAGGAGGAGGGTTTGTATCTCTTGGGCATTGTGACAGAGTTTGAATTCACCAAGCAAGGGAAAAATCGAGCCACACAGAGACACGAATTGGGCACAGTCTGAGTGCTATTAGAACGAAGGGTGAATTTTACCAAGCAAGGGTGCAAACAGGCCAAGAGATGGCACAGGTCTAGCACAGTCTGAGTGTGATTAGAACAGTGGGAGAATTTGGCATGGGTTGGGCACGATTCTTTAATGCAGAGGAAATAAATTCGTAAGGGCAAATGAAATAGTAGAGTGCCCAGCCCGATTTTGGATGCCCTTATGGTGGAGTACGTTGCCCACATGTGCGCATGAGCTTACATGTGTGGGAGATTCAAATTTGACGGCAAGCTTGGGAGCAATGGATTGGTGCATACTTAGATCAATGTCCAAGTCTTTTGACTTGGACATTTTATCATAACCATATGAAGCATCTGTTAATCAATGCTTGCAACCAATGCAATTAAATATAATTGAATTCTAGTTACTTGGAATCTAGGACAGTTACTAGTATGCAATTCAATGGCACTTCAAATGACATCTCATTCGACACCTCATACAGTACTTCATCGGGTACCCCTGTGTTAAGTGCATTTTCGCCTCTTATAATGGATAGCCTGTAATTTTGAAGTGTTTTTGACACCCATAGTGGTTAATGAGTAGAGGCAGAGTGCTCCATGCTCACTCATTCTTCTTGCATATGACATATAATGTCAAAACCTATAATGAATGGGTTATAGCAAGCATAAAACATGTATTGTCAAACCTACAATATGCATCTTGTAATGGAAGATAACCAATAAAGAGTGATCTGTTAAGCATGAGTTCAGTAATGTATAGCACACAAGAGTTAAGCATTTTAAAAATAACATGACTATCAATGTGATAACCTATATCATGGTAATAATACAAAAATTCTTGCAAAGACTCTTTTCACTAGGAAATGATCATTTGTCAGCTCATGAACCCCTCCCCCACACCTAAGTATTATGACACCTCACAATCAAAAGTATAGGAAACTAGTCAGTATCCCCCAATAGCCGAAGATTTATAGTATGTCAAGTGTAAAGATAAAATTTAATAGCTTGGTCTGACGAGACAGTTAGAAGATGGCCCCACCTATAGGATAAGAGATCCTATATATAGATAAGAAGGGGTAGGCAAGAGAGTTTCAAGATAGTATTAGATTCATTTCCCAATGGCAAGTTTATGAGATTCATTAACCTTAGCTTAACCAGACATACTCCATGTCAGCTTTGTCTACAAGTAATGTCATACATCAGGACAAGTTTAGATTTAGTATTTATTTTTGTCAGATTATCATCCTCGTTAGGTAGAATGCATCGCTTCCATTAAGCCTATTGAGTACTCTGGCGAGTTTACCTAGTCATACCACAGGCCAGTACCCACTGCCAGCAGACCTGTTCAGTATCTCGGCAGGTTATCCTCTTAAAACCTCAAAGATTGGCCCTCCATCCTTTAAGATTTTAGTATAAGATTGCTTAGGCAAGAAGATAGGGGAACAACTCTGAAACAAATTTTTATTTTTTTTTCTTTTTAATTGGGATGGTATTTATGTTAGAGGATGACTTTCCATTATATTATTAGTGGTTGTCCTGATGTAAGGGGTACTTAAGCAGATGTGGCCTATCTAAAGATATGATATAATCAAGCTATTTAGTGTGTAGTGGATGGTACCATCAAGAAAGAACATAAAGGTATCTCTAGGCTCAACTCACTTTCTTCTTTTGTAATTATTATGATGTTTCCATGACTAACTACTAATGAGACCTCCCTGTTACTCTTTGATAAAGACACTTGACTTAATTACTCGGGTTTCTTGGAAAAACTGTACGAGAGACCTCTAGGATTGATATTTATGGTAGCACTTCCTTATATAGTGGTGAAGAGTTTCAAGAGAAACTGCTTTAGAATGCCTTAAAAAATGAGAATGTTTGCAAAAATAGAGCTAACTACAGTAAATCAATATTCATTTGATTCTTTAATAGACACAAAATTCAAGTATAACAATGTTTTGAAGAAAGATCTTTGAAACTGTGTACTCCCGGTGAAATAAATACTTACAAAAACCTCTGAGAATTGCCTTATTAACAAAAACTATTTACATATATACAGTAGGAAATTCATAAAAATTTTCAAGAACAAAGGGGGAATTCCCCATCTACTAAGGCCAATGCCTTGTCAGTTGACATGACCTGCAGAAAATCTTCTCTGGAAATGGGCTTATGATAAAATTTAATTCGGTGTCCATTTACCACAAAGGAGACTTGTCCATCGTCAATTGTTTTAATTTTTATAGCTCCATTTTCATATACAGTGTCTACCTCGTAAGGGCCAAAGAAATAGGTGGTAAGTTTGTCTTTGAAGGTTTTGAACTGAGAATCAAACAACAGGGCCCAATCACCAAGCTGGAAGTGTTTCCTTTTAATAAACTTGTCATGCCACTTGCTCCTCTGGTTTTGGACCAATATTGTCTGTTGGATGGCATCTTGCCTGATTTCATCCAACTCATTCAACTATAGGTCTTGTTGATTCTAAGTCTCATCCAGGTTCAATCCTATTTTTTTGGTACGGAAGGTACTTACTTGGAATTCTATAGGTAAAAGTACTTGTTTCCTGTACACTAGCTCATAAGGGGTATGCCCAGTGGTATTTATCCAGGTAGTTCGATATGCCCACAAAGCCTCTGGGAGCCTATCAGCCCAATCTCGGTGATGTAACTGAATAGTCTTGGTCAAGATGGCTTCCAGAACTTTGTTTGTGCATTCTACCTGACCATTGGCTTGCGGGTGGTATGGAGAAGATTTACAATGTTTAATCCCATATTTCTCCGTTAGCTCTTTCATCAACTTCGAAGTGAATTGAGTTCCTTGGTCAGTAACAATTTCATGAGGGACACCGAAGTGGGTAAATATGTATTCATAGATGAATTTGACAAGAGACTTCTCTGTGGCCCTAAATAG
>JASDQU011504888.1:0-10524 GCA_032191745.1 Picea mariana
GTTTGATTTCCTATCTACATTTTATATTGGTGTCCGGGAGATGAAAAACGTTTTTTTTTTATTCAGGTCTGCGTGGCATTGGTATCCTGACAATGGAAAATGAATTCATTTCCATGTCTGCATTTTGCCAGTGTTTTTCCCTTTTAAATGATGTTGGCAACATGGAGTTCCTTCTGGTGCATTTTGGGCACATCATTCTGCATATTTTAATTACGGATAGCCATGAATGCCCTTCTGGTGTGTCCCTGTACATGTTTTTCCCTTTTAAAATGAGACTATGATAGCTGATTAATTACCCACAGTTTTTCCATTCAAAACATGGCTGAGATTGTTGTTTAATGCTCACGATTTTACCATTCAAAACATGTATGATATCGTTGTTTAAATGCTCACGTTTTGTCGTTCAAAACATGTCTGAGACCATTGTTTAATGCTCACGATTTTACCATTCAAAACATGTCTGAGACCATTGTTTAATGCTCATGATTTTACCATTCAAAACATGTCTGAGATCATTGTTTAAATTCTCACGTTTTTCCATTCAAAACCTGTCTGAGACCATTATTTAATGCCCATGATTATTGCCTTTAAAAGTTGATTTTGATTGCTGTTTAAATACCCATGATTTTGCCTTTAGAATGTTGCCGGAGCTTGCTGTAATTACCCACGATTTTTCCTTTAGAATGTTGCCAGAGCTTGCTATAATTACCCATGATTTTTGCCTTTAGAATGTTGATTGAGCTTGCTAGAATGACCATGAATTTACTAGAACCATTGCTACAGTTAATTGGATTTTTAATTGCAATGTTAAATGCTATATTAATTGCCTTACTAAATGCCAAAACAATTGCTACAACACTGTGAATTGTCAGCAGATTCCTACTTATTGATTAAATGCCACAGTGAGTTAAATGGTTAACAATTATGTAAATTGCCTTGTTTTTGTGCTATTAATCGTTATGTTAACCATCATATAAATTGCCTCACTACTGTTATATTAATTGTTATGTTAATTAACATGATAATCTCCTTGTTAGTGCTATAATACTTGTTATGAAAATAGTCATGCAAACTACCCTGTTATTGCTCAATTAATTGATTATGTTAATCATTATGTTAAATGCCTGGTTAACTGTTGTAATAAATTGTTATGTAACAGATATGTAATTACCTTGTTGATTTGCTACAACAACGTTATTAGTTGGCAGTTTCCTCCTGAATGATAATAAACAGCTAGTGTGGTTAGTTCAGTCATTATATCTAGACTAATGTTGAGGTTTAACTGTTCATAAGTGTTGTAGGTAGCATTCCACTTTAAGAATGTTAATGTTGTTATTCAAGTTTATGGTTAGTTGGATTTATAGATATCGCCTAATTGGTAACCCATAATCGCTAAATTTGAGTCGTAATTCATGTCAAGTTCGGTGGGTAACTTGTTGACTGATGGAATCTAGACTGGTTAATTGATCTGTAATCAACACCAATTTAAGTCATAGATAATGAACTTTTAGCCTTGATTAATGGTTGTTGTTTAATATTAATTAATGTTTGTACGTGGTTTGTAAATGTTTACTGTGATTGGTTTTTCTCATTGTAAGGGTTCTAGTTACTTGTGTAATTAATTTTGGGTTGTTAGGATGATTGCCCTTAGCTTAGTAGGCTTGGTCTGCTTGTGTCAGGAGGGATGTAGACACCTCCTTGTTCCTCAGAACAGTCGCCAGCCTTGAGACATTAAATGGTCAAAATCGATGGGAACCTGGGCTTGAGTATTGCTTATGTGTCCTGGAGGTCCTAACCATTGCAGGGTAGGACGGGTGGGTAATCATTCTTATTTTTCATCGGTTGAATGTCGTACATTGCTTCCAGGTGCTTGATGTGCTTTTATGTTAGGCCGTTATGTTTTTGTTGCGTGAGTTGCATGCGTTGTGTCATCGTCCTGTTGTGATGTTGAGTATANCACCCGTCCTACCCTGCAATGGTTAGGACGGGTGGGTAATCATTCTTATTTTTCATCGGTTGAATGTCGTACATTGCTTCCAGGTGCTTGATGTGCTTTTATGTTAGGCCGTTATGTTTTTGTTGCGTGAGTTGCATGCGTTGTGTCATCGTCCTGTTGTGATGTTGAGTATAATGTCATTATTACCTTCCTACACACAAAAAAAAAAAAAAAAATAAGGGTGATTTTACCGGTTGTACATCGTAGGAGTCGTACCAGATGGGGATGTTACACAAGTGGTTTCGGGAAATCTTTCATCAACCATTTCTTGGGTGTTCTGTTATTTTTCTAGTCTTGTCACTGAACAAGCAACTCTTTACATAGGGAATTGCGGTTTTTTGTTGCCAACCTTGGTAGTTCTCCGTGACCAGCTTGTATCAACTAAGATAATTGTTCTATGCATCTTTTACCTGTGTTTTTTCTTTTGTATTTACTAATTTGTTCATGTATGGCTTCCATTAGCTCCTTGTAATTCTCCTCAACCTTTCATGGAATTTTTTTGCATTTTATGTTCATAATAACTATTTTTATGGTTGTTATTGTTTCTCATATTTATGATTTTTAAATGTACACTAATTTTACGATACAATAGGTGAATATAGAACTTAACATAAATCTTAAAATAATATTAATCCCTAACCAGATTTCCTAAAGTTTTGGTCGAGGAGAATTTTGAATATATATTAATTTTATGATATAATTTTGAATATATATTAATTTTATGATATACTTGGTGAATATAGAATTTAAAATAAATCTTACAATAATGTCAAGCCCTAACCAAGTTCCCTATTCAAAATCATAAGAAACTAGATTACCTATTTTCTCTCGTTCTAAGAAGAAAATGAATGAAATAATATATAATGAAGCATTCATTTACAATAATGTTAAAATCCCTAATTGGGTTTTCAATTAAAAAAAAACCAAGTTCATTAATTGGGTTAACTGTTTTCTCCCTTTTGCCGAAGAAAATGAATGGAAGAATGTGTACCTGTGCATTCACTTACAATAATGTTAACCCTTAACTGGTTTTTTTTTATTCAAAATAGTAACTAGGTTAATTGTTTTCTCTATTTTGCAAAGAAAAAATTATATTTGTTTTCAAAGAAAAATGATTGCTAGAAGGTGTACCTATCTGTTGCAGGCTAAGACAAAGGGAGGTTGTACGGATAACAACCACCACAAACGCACAAGGAATACGTCTAATTTCAACAGTAAGACACATGCCACGTCACATAGGCCATCTCCATATAAGGTAAATAATAAATGATCACTCATATTAGTCTCTTCTCCATCTCGGTAAACTACAAAGCAACCCAACACAGCCTCAGAAACATTAAGAGATGAGATATGCAATCAACTGTTAAAAACGATCTCTTGGGAAAATGTTGCTATTAACGCTGCTACACTCAGAAAATTCATTATGTACCTGCCTGCCTAGAAACGAGCGCTAAGGACATGGCCTGAGAATGACCTTCTCCTTGATTTTACTTCACTCAATGAATGAAAATCAGAAATCCTAGACTAGAGGGAGGTAATCGTAGGAACTTCACTTCAAGGCTCTTTTCCTCTCGTCTCTTTTCTCCATAACACACAKATATGATGAGCTTAGCTAGTTGTTCTAATCGATTGYCCTCTASAGGAACAAGCTAATCTTATCTTCYTGTTTTCATTCACCGCACAAGCAACAACACCTAATTTACAAAAGAAAACCARCCATATATRTTAAATGAATCCATGTTATTACCTGATAATAACATTTAACTTACAAAAATAAAGAAGGTACGGTCTCCTACAGAGAGCCGATAAGAGCCGAAAAATGAATATGACACCTACTTGGAATACATGAAGAAGCCGTGTCCAACTCGTGGTGAAATTATTGAATTCCCAACTGTCAGCGCAGTTTCTTTTTTCATACTCCAGAAAGCATATTCAAATCCAATTCAACCTCTAACCTCTATCATTTTCACGCGAACAACACCCCAAACACATAACATTTAACACACACACAACCACAAAAATTCATGTGGACAACACATTGGACATGACAGTGGAAGCACTTCCATACACCCATGTAAACACACAACATAACGAGATAGAGGAGAATCCCACGTAACCTGTGGCAGTATAAACAGTAAATGATGAGAGTTGTTGTGTGGTATGATTTCTTTACAAATGCATATAGTATTGATAGAACTGCTTGGAACTATTCAACTACCAAATCCCCATAGGTATTTTTGGTATAGGAACAAATAAAGGTGCCAAGGAATGATTGTTTGGGTGGATCTACTTTCTCATTCATTTATTCTCATTATCAAGTATGCCAACGAATCATTCCACTGCCAAAATTAACTAAGACATAATATCTAATATTACGAGGAACACATAACTTGAGATATATAATAGATTTAATATATTTTTGTTAACGAGGTGATCTAGGACAGAGTAGCGAGCCTGTTGTTAATTATTACTATTGCAAGTGGAAAGAGCCAGTCTTGGAATATGTATCAGGTGGCACATGGACTGTCATCATGGTGAAAACAAAAAATTTACTGCAACCGATTTTTACCATTGCCACCATGTGGAGTAGAATGCATGTATATTTGACCCTCCATGCTTATATGGATAGAATAAAACCTAGTGATTATGCTTAATAATCGACCTACCTGCAACTCCATTATTTTTGGATCAACCTATTATTTGTTGAGACTGAATTTGAGGTTATTGGAATGGTTTTGAGGTCACTGAGCSCACCGTGGARCTGTAGTGAGATTCTATTATGTTCCCTAATTGATTGGACTCTCCATTATTTGGGTACATGTATCTTKCATTGGTTTTAATAGTTGAACAGTAAGTGGAGGGATGWWTGTCGTACAGTTTCATGTTCTTCCTTTCATGGGGGCAATGCCAGATTTCTACCTTGKTGTACTTATCCCCATTTTTTGCCACTGATTGTAATGTTAAAAATTATGTTTGAATTTAATGGAATTTTGATGCAATGTGATGTTTCTTCATCATAGGGTTTGGTTAATTTGTTTTTGGGTGGATCCATCAATAGGAATAGAATAATATGAATTCCTCAATCTACAACAGTGGGATCTTACACTTTGCAGTGATTCGTTATGTAGACAKGTTTATGATGTTAACAATGTTTGAATCCATTCCAATTATGGAATGCCTTTATACATTTCTTAATATTAAAGATATTGTTTGAAATTTATGAATATTGAKTTGGGGTTCACCTCACCAAATATATAGCATACACAGCTTAATCTCCATAAATGTTAAACATTGAAAACCTACATAATCAAGCCGTAAAAATATTAAAGATTATATTACTTACTCCATTATAGGCTTCTAACATAGTTTCAGACAGAGTATGCTTTGTGTTGTTTTTCTTCGAATTAATCACAAATAGATCTCTTAATGACGATATTTTAATGGGTCTTTCAATAAAGATTGATTTTTGGCTCAATTATCTGTGTTTTAATTGAAGAATTGAAGGTAAGGCATATGGTTGTCTTGGAAATATAAAATTGGATGGAATTTATTTATTATTTTCGTCATGCACTGTAATAAATTGAGGTGAAGTATGGACCTACATTTAAAGGATTTGAAGAGTATTTGTTTTGAGTTTGTTAAATGGTTAAAATCGATGGGAACCTGGGCTTGAGCGTTGCTTATGTGTCTTGGAGGTCCTAACCATTGCAGGGTAGGATGGATGGGTAGTTAGTCTTTTTATTCTTGTCAGTTGATTGCCGCTCATTGCTTCCTGATGCTTGATGTGCGTCTAGGTCATGATGTTGTTGTCACCGTTGCATGTGACATGTTCGTCGTCGCGTTGCTACACAGAGTATAATGTATTCATTACCCCTGTACACACACACACACAAAATAAAAATATATGCACTTGTTGGAGAGGTTGATGTCGCGACGAACGGGAGGTTCGTTACAATCTTGTCTGAGTTCTTCGAAACTATTCCAAAAAGAGTGTTCCTACCTATAATAGAGTCAACATGTAATGTAGAAGGCATCGTAAAGTGGAGTTTTAATAAATTTTTCTTGGTCTTTATATATATTTACTATTAATCTCAAAGAATCCCTCACGTACTTCTAAATAGAAAACATATGTCATATATATGTAAAACTTATTTCAGTGCCATATTTAGTCTAATGATAAATTGAACTTTTAATTTTGGAATTAATTAGAAGGTAAGTAAATTTTCTATCTTACGTTGTCTAAATATTTGGTAGTAATTATCATTTAATTATAATCACTACTTTGTTGATACATTTACATTGAAATAAAGATTACTACTTTGTTGATACATTTATATTGAAATAAAGATTACTTGTTTACATTCAAATTTTAACTCTAAAAAAAGTTATTATATATATTTAAATTCAATCTATAATATTTACATAGAAATAAGAATAATTGATTTACATTCAAATTTTAATTTAAAAAAAAAGTTATTATATATATTTAAATTCAATCTATCATACTTGTTTAAAATTGAAGCATAATACTTCATATGTATATACTCACCAAGGAATGCACTTATCTGTATATACTCACCAAACCAAAAAAGATACTTAGAGTTTAATCTAACTTAAACACAAGTTTAAAATTTTCTATTTGTCATCCCAACAACTCCATTAATGCAACATTGTAAACCACTCTAATGAATCCAATTTTTCAATAAATTAATAATATCCAATCTAACTATTTAATTCTAGAATTCCAGAAAGAAACAATTTCAATCAATCGTTTTTAGACCACGCTGCAAAGAGCACAATCGGCAGCTTCGAGGCAATGTCTGTCGAATTCCTATAACGAAGAGACTGACCACCAATCATAAAAATTAAAAGTTTTTTTTATTTATATATTTATATATATATAAATAGATTTATAAAAATGAAACATACCAGGGAATTAATGTCTTGTCATGACGATTTTAACCAATGGAAAAATGAAAAAGTCATATGAAAATACAAAAAATAATTGATTTAGAAAAAAAAATTAAATAATAACAATAATACAAAAAAGTTACAAATTTATGATTGTAAACACACCAAAACACACCCATTAATAGAACAAAACGCACCATGTAATACTTAGTCAACGGGTGTTGACAGCGAGCGGAAGCTATAGTCCCTTGCCTAGGCAAGGACTAATAAGGAATTCAACTTGAGGGGTATTACAACTAAATCCATGCCCTTTATGTGATTCTCTTCACATACATACCTTCATAACATTCAAATAAAAATTTATAAAAGAGAGAAAAAATCGTAGTATTAGAACCCTAAAATGTAATATAAAAATGTAAATTTTAAAAGAGAATAACACCGATTAACAGTGTGAACAACTCACATAATTAATAAAGTGCCCAAAGGGTGAAAATTTAGAATCTTAAGTTGTAAAATAAAGGGACAATCATACAAGACCTAGCATCTTAACAATATAAGAACTAGACAGCACTGAATAAATCTCGAAGGCAATGGTCTAATACATGTATAATTACACTATCCTTAATAGCTTAATTGTTTAAATGATAGTTGTAAGTTAATGTAATATGTTTAAAAAAAATAAACATTTTTTTTAAAACATATTAATTTATTTTTAAGATATTAATTTATTTTAAATTTAGATATAAATTTGTTTTAAATATAGATCTAAAGAAATTAGTTATAACTTTTTTTAAGTTACTAGTAACATTTTCATAGAAGATATTACATGGATTGTGAGACACATTTATTTTTGTCAACATCTTCCCCATGAAAGTTTTTATGTGCCAATAGAGGTCTATGATTTTGTGATACTTTGTTTCTTTTGTTCAAGAGAAGCTAGTGTTTGGAATCCAATGATTGAGTTCAACATCTACTTCTTTGTCCAGGGCAAGGTTACGGTCCAAACAAACGTCAACCTCACCTATTTCTAGTTACGCTTGAATTTTTGTGGGTGTGTGTACCTAAATGCACTGGTCAATGCCTATGCATCTTTTTGGGCTCGTGAAATGGGAATCCTATCTCTTCGTTGGCGGCCCCTTTGACCAAGTCCTCCTCTTTCCATGAGTGCACAAAGGACTGAAGGGTGCACATAGTGAACTGGAGAGAACCCTAAGGCACTAGAGGGTACTTAGAGAACCAAAGGATACACTCAACAATTTCAGATCACTTGGAGAAGTTTGAAATGCCTCTTGGGAATGACTTGCAGTCTCCATAAATCCCCTTGTCTTTAGTCCCTCATCGATTCCCTTCGATTCGTGTTGCATTCATATCCTAAGCACATGCCTTCACCAACCTAGACAACTCCATTATAATACCAGTGCCAAATACTCGAGGGGAATGAACCTCCATGACACAAACACCTTCCATATTAACTACCCTTTGAATACAGAGATCCAGAGAGCTTGTCGAGTGGTGTTTTGATGGATGAGCATTAGATGGGGCCATGAATGCTCTAGCCATTTCTTTTAGAGTGTCAACTCTAAACACTCGAGGGGATTGAACCTCTCAAACCAAACCACCCTCCTCATTCACTGCTAGCTAGATATGGAGATCAGGTGAACTCGTTGCATGGTACTTCGAGGGGCGAGCAATCAGTATTCTGGTGAATGCGTCAGCCATAATCATGGCTCAACTAATTCCTCCCTACCACCTTGTCCAGGGAGAAATTAGTTATATCTTAACATGGTCTTGGAGTATGATTTAAAATTGTTTATGCTTGACTAAGAGTTTGCCTTTTTCAGACGTAAGAAAATAGGTTAATGGCCCAAGACTCATATACATCTTGTAGGAGGGAAAACTTGTCGTCTTACAAACCAACTATGAGTCATTCTAAGTGGCGTGATTTTCCTTGAATGCCAAAGATGAATCAACTCTGATTTAACAATGAATGATGACTATCCCCATTACTAATTGACAACTAAGTTATGATATATTTTCTCACTATAATATAACTTAATAAAGTTTAATAATAATCCAAGTAGTAGAGCTAGCATTTCATAAGCAATATAAAGAATTTAACATGATATCTTTCAAATTTCTTGTAAGTTTGAAATTTTGGAACACACTTTCAAACTTTTCAAGGTTTTATTCATCTATATTTATGATCTAAATTTTTTATATATTTTTAATAATATATAATTTATCGATAACTTATATTTAAATTGTAATTTAAAAATTATTTAATTTATTATAAATCATATCAAATATTATAATAAATTGGAAAATATCAAGTGAATTGAAAATTCAAAATATATAATTTAAATACTATAATGTTCATATTAAGATCATAATGGTAATGATGATAAGGGTGGTTATTGATGTTCATTAAGACTAATTTTGGTTTATGGAACATTAATAAAAAGATAAGGAATTATTTGATTTGTTTTAAAGTTTTATTTCTATACTTAGAAATATTAAAAAAAATATTCTAGTTTTGATGAGTTAAAAAGTTAGGAGAGCGTGTATTGTAATAAATATTTAGAAATTGAGATCTAATGTGGGTGTATGCATGACATTTTAAGAGAAAGTTATTTTAATATTTAACCTTTTAGTGTCATAAAGATAAGTTTTAGGAATTGTTCAATGCCTTGTATCATTATGAAGCTAGTAAGAGTTTGTTCTTGTTTTACATGTTAATTTTCTTCTTTATGCTAATTAAAATATATAGATGTTTTTAATCTTTTATATTAAGATTTTCTTCCTCCATTCCCCAATGATTCACATAATCCAAATGTTCTACTTTTTTTAACCTTACATTTTTTCTAATAGTTTTGCTCAAAATCTGATTAGGAATTTAGAAGGATGGCTGCTTAGAAATTTAGAAGGATTGTTGGAATTGCATATTCACTTGTTGAGATTGCACAATCCGAGTGCTCTAAAGGTTTTTCAAGGTGTTGAATTCAATGATGGTTACCAAAAAAAGGTAAAAAACTTAGATCGTTTAGACTTGTCCCCAATGATTTAGCCAAGACCTGCATCTTTATTCCAACCCTACCGCAAGTGGTTTTGACTTAAATTTAAAGAAATTTTAAACAATCTTTTGTCATTCATGTTTTTTTTTTCCACGAGAAAAAAATGCTCTTTATATTCATAAGGATATAAGTTTATACAAAGCTTTCATATCTGCCTGATGTCTTTCAAAGACGAAAAAACTAGAATACTTGGCCGGTTCCATGACTGGCTAAACAAAACAACATTCATTCACCACTATTCATCACACAATGACAGCTTGCGCAGAAAAACTGAAAATAACACTCATATCATTAACTTGGTGGCTGGTCCTTCATTGCCATCCTCCCATATAGTAAAACAAATTTGGCCTGGACGAAGATGCAACGCTCTTTTTGAAAGGGAATCCGCCTCACGGTTTTCATCTCGATAGATGTGAGTGAAAGTGAGCATTCTGAACTGGCGAGCAGCTTCTTTGGTTCTCAATTTCCAACACTCAAGTGCTGCCACCTTGAAATCAGCCAATCCGTTCAGCCAGTCAATGGTAGTTTTTGAGTCTCCAAGAAGCA
>JASDQU011504890.1:30938-43287 GCA_032191745.1 Picea mariana
TATCAGGCTCCACAACCATCAATATCCCACTTGGAGACTTATCACAACAACTCCATTGATGTTGTACCTTCTATACTATACTCCACCTTGTACCTGGAAAAATTTTCATCTTCACCTTCATGCTTGAATACCAACTAAAACTGAGCAGGAACACAGCTTCTCCCTGGTTACTCCCTTTGTTGACATGTCTGTAGGATTCTAGCTAGTATTTATCTTTTCGAACATCAAATGTCCATCTTCCAAGACAGATCGTATGAAATGACACTTGAGATGTATATGCTTAGTCTTTGAATGGAAGGCTGATTTATTTGCAAGATGAATGGAACTCTCACCGCCACAGTACAACCTTCTATTCTCCTGCTTCTTTCCCATTTCCTCCAAAAAAATTTGTAACCAAATCATTTCTTTACTAGCGTCTATAGCAGCAACATACTCTGCTTCTATTGTTGAAAGTGCAACAATATTTTTTATTTTCGAAATCCAACTTATTGTTGTTCCACCTACATTAAAAACATACCTTGTGGTGATCCTCCTGCTACCTTTATCACCTACCATATATGAATCAACATATCCCTGTACAACAATGTATGAACCTCCAAAACATAATGCATGAGTAGTAGTACCTCTCAAATACCTGAGAATCCATTTTACTACCTCCCAATGTTCTTTACCCTGATTTTTCATATACCTTCTCACAACTCCCACTGCATGTGCAATATTTGGTCTTGTGCAAACCATCACATACATCAAGCTTCCAATTGTTGATGAATAAGGGACCCTGGACATGTATTCTATCTCGTCCTGTGTCTTGGGACACATTTCCTTAGTTAATTTTAAATGGTTGGCCAAAATTGTACTAACTGGTTTTGTATTCTACATTCTAAACCTTGCCAACACCTTCTCTAAGTACTCACCCTAAGACAATGTCAATTTGTGATTTTTCCTGTCTCTTATTATTCTCATACCAAGGATTTTCTTTGCAGCATCAAAATCCTTCATCGCAAATGAATTAACTAATTTCTTCTTGACCACATTTATATCATGCATATTAGACCCTGCAACAAGCATGCAATATACATACAGTAGCAAGATAATATAGCTTCCATTTTCTAGATTTTTAAAATAAACACAGTGATTAGAATGACATCTACTATAACCTTGTTCTATCATAAACCTATCAAACCTGGAATACCACTACCTTGGAGCTTGCTTTAGGCCATGCAATCTCTTCTTCAACCTGCATACCAAATTTTCCTTCCCTTTGACCTCATACCCCTGTGGTTGCTTCATATAAATCTCTTCCTCCAAATCCCCATGAAGAAAAGTCGTTTTTACATCTAATTGTTCAATATGTAAATCTTCTACTACCACAAGACTTAAAATAGTCCTAATTGAAGTCATTTTAACAACATGAGAAAATATTTCATCAAAATATATACCTTTCTTTTGTGCAAACCCCTTTACAACAAGTCTATCCTTTTACTGTTTTTTTCCTCCATCTTCTTCCTTCAACATGTAATCCCATTTATTCTTCAATGCCATTTTTTCTGCAGGCAACTGAACCAAATCCCAATTTTTTTTATTTACTAGGGAATACATTTCCTCTTTCATTCCTTGCTCCCACTTCTTTTTAGTGTCTACCTACATTGCCTCTTCATAACATTCTAGTTCACTAGAACCAATAACAATAAATAATACAATGAAGGAGAGTATTGTTCAAGGGGTATAGTTAACCTAGTAGATATTCTAACAACACTTGCAGGAGTTTTAGGTACATGTTTCTCATGTTTTTGTATATTTTGATTTTCTGGTACCTTTGGAATTTCTTTTCCAGTGATCTCATCAATTATTGTGTATTCTAGTTTTTCTTTTTCCTATTTCTTTCCATGCAAATGATATTTGTACATGACCTTCTCATTGAATATGACATCTCTACCCCTAATGATTTTTTTATTTTCATAATCCCATAAGCGATAACAAAAATCATTAACATTGTATCCATTAAAGCTACACTTCTTGGATTTTGCCTCAAGCTTTGTTCTATTTTCTTTATCAATATGGACAAATTCTCTAAAAACGAAAGTCTTCAAAAAAGAATAGTTTACCTTTTTACCTGTCCATGCCTCCTCTGAAATTACACCTTCCAAATATATTGAAGGTCCAAGTTTTTTATTAAGTAAACCACAATATCTACAACATCTGTCTAGAACTGTAAAGGCAAACCAATATGCAATCTCATAGTCCTTACACTCTCCATGATTGTCCTATTCATCCTTTCTGACACACCATTTTCTTATGGTGTTCTTGGAACTATCTTATCTCTATGAATCACATGGTATGAACAGTAATAATCAAACTCCTTGCTACAATATTCACCTCCATTATCTGATCCGAGACACTTCACCTTTTTCATGTCTCATTCTCAACCAAATCTTTCCATTTCTTAAAAGTATCAAAAACATCAGATTTTTGTCAAATGCAATAAACCAATTTTTTTCTAGTTGCATCATCAGTAAAAGTAACATAATAATAAGATCCACCAAGAGATGATACCTGAGTTGGTCCCCATACATCTGTATGGACAAACTCTAAACTTTCACTCTTCTTTTCTTTTTTGACTCTGAGAAATCTTACTCTCTTCTATTTTCCATAAACACAATGCTCACAAAAATCCAAATCAATTTGTTTAATATCTGGCAACAAATTTATTTTGTGAAGTATCTGCATCCCCTTCTCACTCATGTGTCCAAGCCTATGATACCAGAGTGATGTATCCACTCTTATAGAAGCTAAAGAGATAGAAGAGTCATTATTACCAATAAATAAATAGAATGTACCTACCTTCTTTCCTTTTTCTATCACCGATGATCCTTTGGTGACCTTCCACACCTTATCTATAAATATAGATATACAAACTTCACTTGCCAACTGCCCTGTTGAAATTACATTTTTCCTTAGATATAGAACATGTCTTACCTCTTTCAACAACCATTGGTTTCCATTCCTTTTCTTTATTTTTACCTTTCCCATTCCAACAATTTTGCATGATGTATCATCACCCAAATGAACCTGTCCAAAATAACCTTGAACATAATATATAAAATGTTTCCTATGGGGTGTGGCATGAAATGAAACCCCTGAATATACTACCCAAGACTCAGAAATATTATCTACAGAAAGAATCAAAGAATCTTGTAACACATCACATGTTACAATTGCTTCCTGATTTTTCTCTCGTTTTCCATCTCTTTGTTTCTTTGAAGCTCTATAGTCTTTCTTCAGATGTCCTTTCTTCCCACCCAACACTCTATCTTTCCCATTCTATATTTGGATCTACCCTTCCTATCATTCCCATGGTACCCTGAGCCCTTTCCTCTATTCTTTTGTCTTCCCTTTTTCTCCATGTTTAACACATTACTTGATGTATCACATGTGATTTTCTGTCGTATTTCCTCACTAAGGATAACACCAACAAAATCATCAAATTTTAAAGTGTTTGAACCAGAGAAAAAGTTACTTACATCCATGACCAAGCCATTCCAACTTTCTGGCAATGAGCACATGATTAGAAGAGCCCTTACCTCATCATCAAAATCCACTTTTACAAAACTTAGTTGATTAGTAACCCTATTAAATTCATTTAAATGATATGCAACAGACCCACCTTCTGACATATTCATATTAAATAATATCTTCATTATAAATAACTTATTGGACGCTGAGGGTTTTTCATACAGTTTAGCCAATGCATCCATCAACTCCTTCGTTGTCTTTTATTTTGAAATATTGAAAGCCATCGACGTTGCTAGGCTCAACCATATCGTTCCTAGTGCATTTATGTCAAGAACCTCCCATTCTTCATCCTTCATGGTCATCAAATTCTTTGTTATTCCACCCAATGGTAGGAATAGATCCTTATGATATAAATAATCTTCCATCTGCATCTTCCATAACTGGTAGTTTTGGCCATTAAATTTCTTGACCCTAAACTTTCCATCTTCCTCCATTGCTCCCACTCGAACCAAGAACCCTCTTTTCCTGCGATTTACCTTTTTCTCTGATACCAGTTGTTAGATTGACAGGATCACAGAGAAATAAAATAATACAAATGTGAAAATAAAACATAGAAGTTACACAATACAATAGAGACACAGATATACGTGGTTCACCCAATGTGGGCTACGTCCACCAGAGAAATTTTCAGGCCCTTCCTTTATTATTATCCACCAAATGAAGGGATAAAACCTACAACAAACCCACTATAACTTCCTCTTCTTTCTCTCACAATATCTTCTCTCAGAATATAATATTCGCCATGATCCTAGCCACAATACAATTCCCTCATAAAATAGGGTTTCCTTCTAGGGAAAAAATCCCTAACATAACTTCTACCTTGAGATATGTGACCTTAAAATGAATGGTCCATATTTACTATGAAATTACAATATACATTTACAAGGTAATTTTTCCTTCGAGGGCCCTATTGCCCCCAGACCCCGGAAGGGGGGAAAGCCCCCCCTGCAACCCCCCTCGCGTGGAGGGGTGTATAGTATTCTGGGGTGTACAATATTCATGGGGTATAAACATGGCTGAAAACAAAGACCTATGAAACAGGAAGATAATTAGGCTCCACAACCAACATTGTCAATATATTTTCTCTCTTTTCTACTTTTTTACCTTGGTTATTAAATGATCAAATTCTTTGGGATTTTGAGAACTCTCCTTTAGTTTTATCAATTCTTCCTTGAATGACTTTATTTTCTTCCTTTCTCTTTTTATCTCACTTAAGGCGTTGATTATTTATGCTTCTATATCTACTTCACCTTCTTCATAATCCTCCTCATTTCCTTTCTAAGTTTCCATTTCCATGAAGAGCACTCTTTCAAAGTCATTTTCACTATCATCATCTTCAACAGATGAGGAACTGTCTTCTCTTGAGTAGATACTTTTATTGAAGTGTTAGGGACCTAACCTACCTAAACCCTCAAGTGGGTAGAATAATATATTTCTATGTAATAAAGGTCAATATTAATAAGGCCTAGAAATAAGGAGGAATAAATCAATTGTAAGAATACCTAATAGAAGCTTCCTCTTCTAGAAGGATCTTCCTCTAGATTGTTCTTTTGGATAGCTAGATTTAGTATAAATAAGACTAGAGGGAATGAGAATTTTTATCTTGGATATTATTGTAATAGAGCTCTGCTCTACTAGAGGTTGCCCCTTCGAAGAGGCAAGTGAACATTTCTCATAGTAATCAAAGTGCTCTTTCTGGTGTTATTCTGGTATTATTCTGGTATTGTTTTGGTTATATCATTGTTACTATTCCATTTATAGCTAATTATTTATGTTCTTCATACTATTTTATAACTGGAATACTACAAGTGGTATCAGAGCACTTTCCTTAGTAGAAAATTGTGGGTTAAATTCTGTTTCTTTTTCAGGGTAGAGACGTATTTCGATGTCTTAAATCTACAAAGATCTGTCATTATGCACATAAACCCATGGTTAGGGATTCCTACATGCAGGAAATAGAAGTGGTACTTAAGCGCACATCTGTTGGCCACCCTTGTAACCCCTGTTGGTACCCTTTCGAGTGGTAGCACATTAGACAAAACTTATATACAGATCAACCTAGATCTCCCTAAGCCCTCCATAGATAAACTAATCGAACTAGATCTCCCTAAGCCCTCCATAGATAAATCGATCAACCTCCTGACTATTGTAGTGCCACTGAGAACAAAACTCGGGAAGATACTCTCTAGTACCTGGGTAGTTAGGTAGTAGGACTAAGGGAACGGTCTAGCCTCCTTAGTCGATGCCCTGAGATATTGGACTGAGTACTACTGTTGGACCCCACACATATATCAAAGATCTATAGCAAAGGGAAAACCAGTTTCTGTAGAACCCATGAATACCCTAACCCTTGGGATGGAAACACAAACAGAACAAACAAGATCTATTGCCACGCAACTCTGTCTCCTGCATTCGGGTTGCAAAATTACTACACATTTCTTCCTGCTAAGCAGTTGGGCATTTTGTCACTGTAGTATTCTTCAAATCGGAGTATAACTCCACAAGAGTAAAAAAAAAATGTCTGGATCATGTTGGCACCATTATTTGAGACCTATCCCATTGGATTCCTCTTTTCTCCCTAATCGTAGTCATACCTTTCATTTTTAACATTTTTTTTTCCAGTGGACCCGAGCCCCTCTCATCTTCCCCATTTTTCTACCTATTCCATTCTATTTCTCTTCTTTCCTTGATATTCATGGTAACTATCACTTATAATTCCTTTTGGTGGTCCCACCCACCCATTTTTCCTTACCTGTACTTCCCCTCTCCAAATGGCCACCACTCGCAACCAAGCCCTGCAAGCTTCCATGAATCAAGTGAGCTATGAAAATTCCTCTATCAATTCCCACCTTGAAAAATTAGAAACCCATGTCAAGCACAAATTTGACACCATGGATGCCAAATTTATGAACCAATTTAACACCCTCCAGTTTGTTGTCAACCACTTGTTGAACTTCTCTTTGGGTCCTTCCTCCTCAGACCAACCCGATGCTGCTGAATCCTCTCATTCTCTGCATTTTCAATCCAACTCCTTTTAGAGTGACCCTCGTCTTCCCCATGTCGAGTTCAATAAATTTGATGGCTCTGATCCTACGGGTTGGGTCACTCAAATGGAGAATTATTTTTCTCTTCATGGTATTACTGATGAATTGGCCAAACTTCGCTATGTTGTCCTCTATATAGATCCTGAATGATGGAAATGGTGGCCCTAGCATAAAAATTTACGTCAAGGGTATATTTCCTGGACTTGGTTTGTTTTTGAGCTCTATGATATCTTTAACACCTATACCCACTATCTCGGTCGTTTGACCAAGTTGAAATAGTCAAGCAAAGTGTAAGACTTTATATCTGCTTTTGAGCATTTGGCCTTTCAAACCAAGGACATGTCAGATGCTTTCTTCAGTGAATGTTTTATCAGTGGCCTAAAGGATGAAATACGATCCCAGGTTCTCATGGCCCTCCCTCCGACTTGGTTGGAAGCTACTAAACATGATAAAGAATCCCAACAAGTTGTTTTTGCCAAGAACAAAAAACCCTCCCAACTAATCCTAACCGTCGTGTCACCCCCCTCAAGGTCTAGAAATTAACTAGGGATGAAATGGTTGAATGCCAATTGAAGGGTCTTTTCTATAATTGTGATGAAAAATATTTTCCAGGGCACAAGTGTAAGGAACAAAATCTTTTTATGGTCATTTCCGAAGATGTTCCTGAAGAAGATGTGACAGTTCCAATTGTTGAAGAGCCCTTAGTTCTCGATGCTACCTTGGAGTCCACCAACCCACCTAAAGTTGAACCACTCTTTTCTCTGCATGATCTCACTGGTTTCTCTACTTCCCAAACCCTCAAGATCATTCGATATATTAAGAATAGGAAGGTCATCATCTTGGTTGACAATGGTAACACCCACAATTTAATGCATCGTCACATTGCCCAGGAAACCAATTCCTATATCTGTGTCATCAATAAATTTCAAATCATGATATCCAATGGTGGGTCCATTAAATGTGGCGGGAGTTGTGAAAATGTACATCTTCATATTGGAAATTACCACCTGAAATCTCATATGTTTTCCATCGAAATGGGTAGGTATGACATTATTCTATGTGTTGAATGGTTATGCACTTTAGGTCCCAGTCTTTTGGATTTTAACGAATTAACCATGCAATTCCAATAGGAGGGACAAAGGTATCACTTCCAAGGTCTCACAGTTAGTTCTCCTAAGATCATCAGTTCCCATCGCATGGAAAAAATCCTCAAGATAGGCCACTCTGGTATTATTTCTCAACTCCATTCTATTCACACGGTTGAGACACCCTCTGTGCATCCTGACCTCCAATCTATTCTCTCCAAACACCAAGCCATTTTTTCCACTCCTTAGGGACTTCTGACTTCTCATGGTGTTCATGATCATTCCATACCCCTTGTTCCTAGAAGTCTTCCTCCCAATGTTCTCTCTTATTGTCATCCCTTTTCCCAGAAGAATGAAATTGATAAAATCGTGCAGGAATTGCTCCAAGCGGGTGTTATCCTCCCCAGTACCATCCCTTATTCTTCTCCTGTGGTCATGGTACTTAAGAAAGAAGGTACTTGGAGCATGTGTCTTTAATTTCATTTCCTCAATAAACTAACCATCAAGGACAAGTTTCCCATTCATGTCATTGATGATCTCTTGGATGAGTTGAGTGGTGCTCAGTATTTCACCAAACTTGTTCTGCATTTAGGCTATCACCATATCTATATGCAAGACGTTGACATCCCCAAGACTTCTTTCTGAACTCATGAGGGTCACTATGAGTTCTTGGTCATGCCATTTGGCCTATGTAATTCCTCCTCCACCTTTCAAAGCCTCATGAATCATTTCTTCATCCTTTTCTTCATTATTTTGTCTTAGTTTTATTTAATGATATTTTCATCTACAATAAAACTTGGAAATCCCATCTTGCCCACATGGATCAAGTTCTTCATCTACTCTCTCAGCATCAATGTTTCCTCAAACACTCTAAATGTGCCTTTGGTGCCTCATAATTTGAGTACTTGGGTCATATTGTTGGCAAGGATAGTGTTCGGGTGGATCCTAAGAATATTGAAGCCATGCAAGATTGGCCTTGCCCCAAGACTATCAAAATCTTGCTTGGTTTTCTGGGTTTAACATGATATTATTGTAAGTTTGTTGAGAATTATGGAAATATTGTGGCACCTCTCACCGCTCTACATAAAAATAATTCTTTCACTTGGACTCCCACAGCTGATCAGGCCTTTCAAGCATTGAATGAGGTTATATGCTCTACTCCAGTCTTGGCCATTCCTGATTTCACAAAGATTTTTTTCCTAGAATGTGATGCCTACATGAAAGGAATTGGAGTAGTCCTTATGAAAGAGGGCATACCTTTGGCCTTTACCAACAAACAATTGTCAGACTACCATTTGGGCCAATCAATCTATGAAAAGGAAATGTTGGCTATTATGCATCCAACATATCTATGGTGCCCTTATCTCTTGGGACAACGCTTCCAAATTAAGACAAATCATCAAATCCTCAAGTATTTTTTGGAGCAACGACCTTCCTCTCCAGAGCAACAAAAATGGATAACTAAGCTCTTTGGATATGATTATGAGATCATTTACAAGAAAGAAAAATAAAATTTGGTTGTTGATGCTTTTTCTTGAAAATATGAAGATGAAGGGTCCCTTTTCTCCCTATCCTTCATTGTCCCAGATTGGTTCCAAGCTGTTTTCCAGGAATGGCTACAAGATCCTAAAATTTCGCACCCGATACAATAGTTGCAAAACAATTCTCCAGTTTCCCCAAGGTACTCTTGGCACAATGATGAGCTTCACTACAAAGTCAGTTTGTATTTAAGTAAACAGTCACAACTTAAATCCACAGTTCTTTCTAAGCTTCATGATACTCCCACAGCTTGGCACTCAGGGCTTACCAAAACCTATGGCAGTGTCAAATGTTCTTTTTTCTGGGATGGTATAAAAAAGGATGTTCACACATTTGTGGCCGAATGTGATTTTTGTTAACGTAACAAGGGAGAAACAATCAAATCCCTTGACACACTTCAACCGCTTCCAATTCCACCCTCTATTTGGAGAGACATCTCTATGGATTTCACTGTGGGGTTACCTAGATCAAGAAATAAGTCAGTCATCATGGTGGTAGTTGATCATCTTTCCAAGTATTCTCATTTATGTGCTCTGCAACATCCATTTACTGCATCCATTGTGGCTCAACTTTTCATGGATCATGTCTTCAAGATTCATGGCATGCCTCATTCTATTGTTTCTTATCGAGTCCCCACTTTCACCAGCAATTTTTGGCAAGAACTATTCAGGCTACAGGGCACCCAATTGCATCTCAGCACAACCTATCATCCCCAAATTGATGGTCAAACTAAATTTGTCAAAAAGTGTTTGGATACTTATTTGAGGTGTTTTGCCTCTAAAAGGAAAAATCAATGGGATCGATGGTTACCATTAGATAAATGGTGGTACACCACTTCTTACCTTACCGCTACTCGCATGACTCCTTTTGAAGAATTATATGGAAAAAATCCACCTTTCCTTCTCTCCTACATGCCAGGTGTCTCAAATATTCAAGAGGTTGACCAAACTCTTACAGTTCAAGAGTCTATTCCCCATACCCTCAAAGAGAATTTGGCTATGGCTCAGAATCGCATGAAGCAACAAGCTCATCAAGGTCGCTCGAAACATCAATTTTTTAAAGGTGACCAAGTATTTCTTCGCTTGCAACCTTATAAACAAAATTCACTCAAAGATGAACATTGTCAGAAACTGGTGCCCAAATTTCATGGTCCTTATATAGTTATCAAGCGCGTGGGACATGTGGCCTATCATTTAGATTTTCCTAGTTCTTCCAAGCTCCATTCTTTTTTTCATGTCTCCTTCTTAAAGAAGGTGATTGGAACTATGTGCAAAACTCAAATGAGCCTTCCCGAATTGGCTGAAGAAGGATCCATCTGGTTGCAACCACAAGTTGTTTTAGACCAACATGAGCATCATCTTCGTCAATGCACCATCAAGGAAGTGTTAGTTTAGTTGAAAGATACAACTCCAGTTGATGGTACCTGGGATCCAACTAGCATTCTGCAACAATTTCCTCATCTCAAGCCTCGAGGAGAAGGATGATTTTAAGGGGAAGTGCATGTTAGGGACATAACCTACCTGACCCCTCATGTAATAAAGGTCAATGTTAATAAGGCCTAGAAATAACGAGGAATAAGTCACTTGTAAGAAGACCTAATAGAAGCTTCCGCTTCTAGAAGAATCTTCGTCTAGATTGTTCTTTTGGATATATAGATTTAGTATAAATAAGAGTAGAGGGAATGAGAAGTTTTGTCTTGGATATTATTGTAATAGAGCTCTGCTATGTTGGAGGTTTCCCCCTCGAAGAGGCAAGTGAACATTGCTATCAGTAATCAAAGTGCTCTTTCTTGTGTTATTCTAGTATTATTATGGTATTATTGTGGTATTGTTCTGGTTATATCATTGTTTCTCTACCATTTCTAGCTAATTATTTATGTTCTGCATACTATTTTATAACTAGAATACTACATGAAGACTTTTATTTTGTCTCCTTTCTTGTTTCCCTTCTGATTTTTCTTTTCTTTCTTAGGAACTTGGTCTTCATCACTATCTAAATTCTTAGCATAAGGAAATTTAGAAGCAAAGTGAACAGTTTTACCACATTCAAATCATTTCAAAGGAAGCATACCTTTGTACTTTCTAGTTCCTCTCTTCAACTTCCTTCCAAAGTTTTCCATTTCTTCATCTTCTTTTGAATCGTTGTTGTAGCTACAATTTGACTTTGGATTTTTTTTATTCTTCTTTTTCTTCTTGGATGACTTGAAAGATGCTTCTTTCCTGGGTGGATTATCCTGCTTTGTTCTCATTTCATAAGTTGTAAGTATCCCATGTAGCTTGTCCATGCTCAACGTGGCAAGATCCTCTCTTTCTTCTAAGGTTGAAATTTTAGGATCAAGTCTCATTGGAAGTGAGCTTAGTACCTTTTGAACAGTCATTGGACCTTTAATTTCTTCTCCCAATTCTTTAATAACATTCACTATTACATAAACTCACATAAATTAAGCTGCAATGTATTCATCTTCCTTCATCTTTAGTTGTTCAAATTTACCTCTATAGGTCGGAATCTTGGCCCCTTTGAATTTGGCATCTCCTTCGTCAATATTTTGATTTTTGTCCCAAAGATCCTTTGCAGTGTCGCAATGCATAACCTTGAAAAATACTCATTCAAACAGATTACTCATAATAGTGATTTTATCCTTTGAATTTCTTACAATGAGTTTCTTTCCATCTTTTTCCATTGGGGGAGTGGCAGGTGTCGTGTATCCATTTACTACTAGTTTCCAGACATAAAATCCGTGTTCTTGTAAAAATGTTTTCATCCTTCTATTCCAGAAGGAATAATTATGACCATCAAACATTGGCACTCCATTCTTAATGTAATCCATGATCTACCATCCAATGGTTAGATTGATTCTGAAGGAACTTGCTATGATACCAATTGTTGGAATATTCACCAATACTGAGAGGAGGGGGGGCGAATCAATATTGAGCAGTTTTTACTTACTTTTTACCACTTTTAATCAGAACATGTAATCATCACTTTATCAATCAGTTATCAATTATGATCTCATTCAATATATTATGAATAATTTCGTTCAACAATGCATAACATATAACAACAGGTACACAACACCATAATCTTATGTGGAAACCCAAATTGGAGAAA
>JASDQU011504891.1:0-14721 GCA_032191745.1 Picea mariana
AGCCTTCTCGCGTTTGAACCTCTTAGCCATTTTGTAAAGACTACGTTGGAAATAAAATGGCATGTTCAATGGATAACCCATGAAATTCATTAACAGTCGAAGGTGATAAAGAAAAACCAATCCATACCGACCCTCACAGGTCACAACTTGTTTAACCATTATCAGAAGATCATGCCACCTGGGTTTAAGTGTGGAAATAGGCATACCTTTGTCACAGGATGTAACCTTTCATGATATGAATACAAAAGGCCATGGCACCTCATCGACTTTAGAGTTTTTAAACCATCGTTGGCCTGTGGCTGCCAATCCTATGGCAGAGCTTATGAACTCTTCATTCAGCTCAAGCTGAATGTCACCTACTTTAGCCCTACACCCATCAAAGGTAAGGGCGAATTGTTGTGCAAAAAACAGATTGAAACCCTCGAATCTCTATACAAATGTAATCCAACCATTATCCTCTAAATCCTTACGGGCGTTATCAAACAGTAGCAGAGCTTGACTACCATTCGGCTCTATTCGCACCACCGGTGCCATAGACGGGAGCACACGGTGAGCGATGTGAACGAGCCAGGGTTTGAATCACAACACACACAGAGGCAGAACGCTCACAGGCTTACCTGAAACTAGTAGAGGTGAAAACAGGAATAGGGGGAAAGACATTAATGACATATCGTGTGAAGGTGGTGGAGCTATTTTGGCCCATGCACAACAGTCATATCCACAGTACAACCGCCGACACTTATAACTATTCAAATGACTATGCATATGTGTTAACAATTATGCCATTCAATCAACCAATGAAATCAATGGTTAGTGGATTAATCATTCACGCGAGCAAAGGCTATACTATAGTTTTAAAATCAAACAAATGAATCAAAACCAATATCAAGTGTTGTATGAAACGATTTATACCAAGGGTTTAACCATAACACCAATGTGTTTTTATGTAACCAATGTGCCAAGTGAATTGATGGAAGAACATACAAATCCAACCACCAATGCATCACAAAACTTGATTAAAATAATATCACCCCAATCTTGTAAAACGAAGTCATATTTAACAAATAAAAATGCACATGAATAAGGACATTGGAGTCTTGTCAAATGCATAGTGATAAGTAAATTGGAAGCGCAATAGGCATATCGACAAGAACGATTACAACAATTCAGTGACGATTTTAATGTGACTTCAAAAACCAAGTTTTCACGCTTGCAGTTGTGAAAACAAGAAGAAAGGTAAGTGTGCGAATAGTGCAAAAAAAATAAAAGTGTCGTTTTATTTGAGAATTGCGACGAAAATTAAGGTTTGCAAAACACTGGTGTAGGCAACTTATAAGGACAGTACAAAAATGTGAATTGGCTACCAACAATGGAACCACACTGGTACAAGCAGTTATCTCTACCAAAAGAACAAATTTAGATTAGGTTAACGAGAAAAATTCTTAACTCAAAAATAACAACCAGAAAATCTTGTAGACATCATCATTAAGCAAATATTCCAGTAGTGTTTAAAGGAAGAAAATTGATAACAGTCTCAAGACAAGCGAGTTGTGATATTAAAGATAAAATCCCCAATACTATTGACAAAGCCACTACTGCCAGCAGGCATCCATAGCCTCGACAGGGTTGCCATTTAACCCACTCTGATATCCGTATCCTGCCAAGAAGTTCCAAATCAGAATAAAGGACATTTTAAGGTTAAGAGGTTTCTTATTTGTAAATTTTCATTTACCCGACATTGCTTCGCTGCCAGCGGGACTGTTCAGTACCCTGGTGAAGTTGTCTTAGCGCCATGCATGCATTTACCCGCTGCCAGCAGACCTGTTTAGCATCTCAGCGGGTTTACAAGCACTTCCCACAGCTCTATTAATGATTTATTTTGTTTTTCAAAGATATATAGTTGAGCGGGGTGATGTTGAAAATTATGATATTTTAACATATTTTTTTCAGACCTCAGTAGAATTTTTTAGAACTGTCCTTCATTAAGATCCAGAGATGTTTCATTTACAAAACCAACTTCCTAAGGCAGGGAGACATCTTCTGAGTCATTCCCTTAAGGAATAGGGATAGCGTAAAAAGATAATGGATGATCGCAACAAGCTTATGTTAGAGATTGAAATTAGTTAACTTCTTTCAAAGGACAAACTTTTGCCAATTACAGATGTGAATTTCAGAAGTATCACAATTGATGTTTATACAATTTCGTTATCAGTTATTCAGCGAAGGAATTTTCTGTTTTCTTTGTCTGAATAGCTCAGTATACAGGTATGTGTATTTCCAAAAACACAAGCTGATAAACTCAAAGGAGAAATCAAAAACAAAAAGAAAAAGAAAAAGAAAAAGAAAACAAAAGCAAAATATGTACATAATATACAAGGGTTGTTATCAAGCAAAGTATCTTTTCAGGGCTTGGCCATTCATCGGATAGGTGTTAGGCTGTCCCTCAAGATTCTGCAATTGGAAAGAACTGGGACCCAACTTCTCGGCAATTAAAAATGGTCCAAGCCATAAGTTTTGAAATTTTGTGTGCTCTCCCTTTCCCTCATGTGGTTTGTCCCATTTCAAGACGAGGTCACCTACTTTGAAATTCCTATCAAAAGCAGAATTAGAATCGAACCATCTTTTAACCAATATTTGATGTTGATCTAATTTACGTTTAGCTTGGGCTCTTATCTCTTCTAGCTTCATCAAAGCGTTAATTCGGTTTTCCAAAGGGGGACAATCTACTTCTTGAATTTTCTGTGATAACTGAAGTGAAGGAAGAAGAATGTGTGGTGGCAGAATTGCTTCTCTGCCATAAAATAGAAAAAAAGGAGAGTTACCTACAATAGATTTTGGTGTTACCCTATCGGCCCAGAGCACATTTAATAGTGCATTGTGCCAATTTTTGTGATTTTCAGCCACCGTTCTCTTGATGATTTTAATCAAGTTCTTATTTGTTGATTTTGCCAATCCATTACCCCGAGGGTAATAGCTAGCAAAATACTTCAACTTAATTCCTTTTTCTAAAGCGAACTCACTCATCTCAAGAGAGGAAAATTAAGAAGTGTTATCGAATACTAAACAATCAGGAATACCAAAACGAGTAATAACATTCGAATTTAGAAAGGCAATTACCTGACTGGTGTTGACAGTTCTTAACGTGGTAGCTTCAGACCACTGGGTAAAATAATCTGTGGCTATTATGATAAACTTATGTTGTTGTGAGGACGGGGGGTTGATCGAACCTATGATATCAAGGCCCCACTGCTGAAAAGGAGAGTCAACTGAAACGGGCTACAAAGGAAAGGTTGGTTTTTGTAACCGCCCTGATGCTTTCTGACAAATGATACACTTACGACACAAGGCATGGGCATCTATAAAGAGCGTGGGATAGTAACAACCGTCTCTTAAAACCTTATGGGCAGTGGTGTCACCACCAAAATGACCACCAGCTTCTCCTGCATGCAACTCTAGTAAGACTTTTTTTGCTTCGTCTTTCTCAAGACAACGCATCAGTACGCCGTCAAAACTTTGACGAAACAGGATACCATTAACCAAATGAAAGGAGGCAGAATTTAATCTCAAAGATCTTCTTTTAGTCAGATCCAGGTTACAAGGGGATGACCCGTGTTCAAGACACAATTTTATATCGTCGTACCAAGGACTGACAGGGTTTTGTGCACAATAGATTGTGTTTTGATCATGTTGTCCTAGGTTTGATGTATCACTTTCTTCTTGTTGTCCTGTTGTTGAATCAACAACTAACTTGCATAACCCTTGGCCTCTCACTATCTGAGCTGGGGTAATTTCTAAGTCATACTCCTGCAAGGAGGTAACCCAGTTAGCCCTCTTTTCTCCTAGTTCCTTCTGCACTAACAGGTTCCTGACGGCTGGATAAGGGACAATAACTTTAATCCTTGACTTCAAAAGATAGGATCGGAAATGCTTGATTGCTTTGAAAACAGGGTAGGCTTGTCGATCTACCGCTGGGTAATTAAGTTCAGTGCCTTTGAAAGCAGATCTCATAAAGGAAATGGGTACTTCATTGTTCTCGACATTCTTTTGGGTTAAGATAGCGGCATAGGAACGGTCAGAAGCAAAAGTGTAGAGTGTAAAGTCTTGAGAAAAGTCGGGGCTCATGAGAGACGGAGCGTCTATTATGGCCTTCTTTATTGCATTAAAATCTTGATTTTCTAGGGGTCCCCAGTGATATTGGGTGTCTTTCTTAATTAAATTCTGTAAAGGCCTGACCATTTCAGAGAAACTGGGGACGAATCTCCTCACGAAGTTAATCTGGCCTAATAAAGACTGCATAGATTTTTTGGATGTAGGAGGGGGAAGTTTCGCGATGAATTGAGTCCTTTCAGGGTTGATAATCATTCCTTCGCTTGACACAATAAATCCCAAGAGTTTACCCTGTTCTACTGTAAAAATGGATTTTTTAGGATTTAAGGAGATGCCGTATTTACGACATTGCTGTAGAACGGCTCGTAAGTGAGATAGATGATCGGTTTTGTTTTTAGAGGATATAGTAACATCATCTAAGTAAACTGCAACGAAATAATTTATTAGGCCTCGGAAAGCAATTTCCATTGCTCTTTGGAAAGTGGCACCAACATTAATCAATCCAAAGGGAATTTTTTGATAAGCATAAGTGCCCTAAGGGGTATGGAAGGTAGTTTTAAGTTGGTCTAGTGGAGACATCAGGACTTGGTTGTACCCTGAGAAACCATCCAGTAAGGATAGCCTCTTAGAACCAGACACCTGTTGAAGGATCTATTCCATGGGTGGGACAGAATAGTTGTCTTTATCAGATGCTCTATTAAGGTTTCGAAAATCGACACAGAGTCGAATTTCCCCACTTTTCTTCTAGACAGGGACAAGGTTAGAAACCCATTGAGTGTGCCTAGTAGGAAAAATTATCTTAGCATTTAGGAGATTATTCAATTCTTTTTTAAGTCGGTTCGAGATTAGGGTGCATTTTTCTCAATTTTTGTTGGAAGGGTAAGGTTTGGGGCTTCATAGGAATGACATGTTGTATGATGTTGGGGTCAAAAGTTTTAAGGTCATCATACGTCCATGCAAAGACATCTTTAAATTCTTTAAACAATTTAATAAATGTATCTTTTTCTTGTTCAGAACATCCTACCCCTAGATTAATGCACTGCGGATTGTCCTTAGTTCCTAACTTTACTTTTTCATATGATAATGAGGAACTATTGGTTTTACAATTGACCATTTTTTAAAATTTATCTTGAAGATCATAAAACTTCTCTAATCTAACTACAGATTTAGGGATCGATTTTACCATGTCCGATGAAGATTTAGGAGTTATCGGATCTGGTATTACCATGAAATCGCACAAATTGTCGTCGTGCGTGCGTTCATCTATGACCGTACCTTGAAAAGTTTCTTCCATATGCAGAAAGTTAATAATTTGCTGATCGTTGTCAAAGAATCTCCAGTTCATGATGCTGTCTGGAACGGATGGCCAGAACAATAGTTCAACGGAGAATGCATCTGGGGACAAGCCTTCTATAGGAAAGAGTTTAGAAGCTACGTTAGCTAATATATCTGCTTCAGAGCTATTCAATCTAGGAATAGAATTTATATTGAAAGAAGCAAATTTATTCATTAAATTCCATACCTCGGATTGGTAGCTTTTAAGATGCAGAGAAAGATAGTGGATAGAATCTCTTACCTGTCTAACCACTATTTCAGAGTCGCCAAAGACAACCAAGTTTTGAATGTTCATATCTAAAGATTTTCTGAGACCTTGCAGTAAAGCCTCATATTCTGCAGTGTTATTAGTACATTCAAATTCTAGCCTACATGTAATCAATGTTTTGTTACTTGCCAGATCGATAATAACGCAGCCTGCTCCAGCTCCTTTTTTAGACTTTGACCCGTCAAAATAAAGAGACCAAATTTGATTTCCATCGGGTACATGAGACCATTGCATAGAAGTTGTTGGTTGCACATATGCTACAATCTTGGACTGCTGTTCTAGATTGGTGATAGCTGAAGCCTCGGCCATGAAATTACTGAAAAAGGTGTCCATCCCTTGTACATCGGGTGAATCAACAGAAGGTGTAAATGGTTCATTGGGATCGTTGAAATCTGTGACCGTGAACTTAAGGTAGCGTTCACGATTTACCTTGATCTTGTTAGGCTTTCTATTGTCTGGAAGCCATAGATGAGACCAATCTGTCGCGAAATAACCATGTAGTTTCTCCGACCAGTCCCTGATTAAAAATAGACCATACACTTCTGGAATATCCACAAAAACAATATTAATAACTTGATGAACTTTGGGGTTAGACGATAATCTTATAAGCACATTCTTTAGTTTGCCTATAACTTTAACATTGGTCCGATCAAGTTGTATGATTTTTAAGGTGGAGGGTTCAACTTCAGCATTAATCTTCTGGAAAATAGACCATGGCATCACATTGGATGATGCTCCTGAGTCTACCATACAATTGTGCACGTTTCTATTAAAGATTTCGAAAGTTAACAAAAATGGGGGTATATTTTTGCGAGTACTAAGGGTGGTAGCTTGTGGCCTTTTACTCGCAGTTTCTAAAACTACTTTATCTACATTATTTACATTATTTATAGGAAGGCTTCCTTTATCTTGAGGATCAGGATTATTTTTAGTGGAAGTCTTCTGAGGCACTTTGTTCTGCACAACCTTGTTACTACTTGAATTACCATTTTTACCATTCTCTGAGATATTCTGTAACATTTTTTGTAGCAGAAATGGAAATTTCAATAACTCATACACATAAATGTTAGCCCTTAAATTTTTAAGATCTTCAACTACATCATAATCTAGTTTGGGGTTTACATTACTTTTTTTACTCTCAACTTGTTTAGATGGCTTTGGAGGCCGGCAGAAGGTTTGTTTGCTGTCTTACTTTTGGTATTATAGGGATGTACTATCTCGAAGTTAGCTTGAAAGATGCTATCCGAGAAGTGTCCAAAAATATTTGGAGAAGACTCCTTTTCTTGAACTTTCTCTTGTTCAACTACCTCCTCAAGAATCTCAGGAGGCATCAAGTTATCTTGGGCTTCTAGAATCGTTTGAAGGGCGCATTGCAGACTTTCTAGATTAAGGCCTTCGGTGGTTGGATTAGGTCAGTTGGTAGGAAAAGGCTTCCAGAACAGGGGTTTGTAAGGCCCTTTGCTCGAAGAAGATTCTTCGGTCAGCCTTTTTAATTTTATAACTTGATTTGACAGTTTTTGAACAACTTTAGTTAATTTTTCTAACTCAGAGCTTTCAAGTTGTGTTTTACTTTGAGTAGGTCTAGGGAGGATTTCGATCTTCTTTTTGGAAGAAGGACTAGTCTCTGTTTCGTTGCTAGTAGAGTCTTTAAGACTAAGTATGTCTTTTTCAATCTAGATGGCCTCCTCGAAGGCTTCTAACAACATGGATTTCTTAGATCGTTTAATCCAAATAGCTATACTTTGATGCAAAACTTTAGTGTAGTATGCTATTATAAGATTCTCGGCAGGCATGGAATCCACAGGGATTCGGTTCTTAAGTGTTAAGAATCTTTGATTAAATTCTTTAACTTTTTCTTTTGGGTTCATTCTTAAGCTAGACAGGTCCATGACTAGGACTTCCGGAGGCTTACCGTCTTCGAACTTTTCCAAAAAGCATGACTCAAACTTTTCCCAAGACACGATGGTATGGGGTTGCTGGGCAAAGTACCATGTAGATGCATTTCCCTCGAAAGTATAGGGGAAAAAACTACATAATACATCTTCATGTTCGACATTGCAGAGTCTTATGGCTAATATAAACTTTTTAATGTGATCTTTAGCGATCTGTTTTGAGTCAGGGTCAAACTTGGGGAGACATTTCTCCGGATGTTTAGGTAAGGGATGTTGAGCTCCAGGTACGACATCCTGGTCAAGCCAAGGTCTAGTAGGGTTGTTATGGTTGGCCATTGGTGTAGTGGGTGTGGAAGGATGAGAAGGGGAATTGCCTTCGTTAGAGAAACCTCCTCCAGAAGAGGAAGGAGATGATGGAGGTGACGAGGGAGGTATTCCAGATCCTCCTGTGGCAGGAGTGAGGATTGGATCTGTAGGGTTGACAGTGAGGTTAGTGCCTCCGAGTTGTTCACTGATATCAGAGAAATCTAAAGGTTGGTCCAACAGACGATTTGGTTGCCTCAAACGGGCTAAGCCACTATGAGTTCTTATGAGAGATTGACGGACAATCTCTTGTATGTCACCACCTATAGGATTTGGGGTTACTGGTTCAATTGTGACCCATGGATCGTCGGTTGATGTGGTTGCTGTTTGAGGGGGAATGTTATCGTTCGAATGAATTCTTGTCACTATAGGTGAGCGATTAGGTGGTGGAGGAGTCTTACGACCGCCTTGTGCCATTAATTAATTTCAGGCCCTCCTTCTAGCGCCATTTGTTGACAGGCGAAATTGACCGTCCGTCAACTGGAAGAGTGGATCCGGTCCGGGGTTGTCTAAATAACCCAAGCTGTTTGGGATAACCCACCCTGACGGGTTTAGCGGCTCTGTTATCCGATCTAAGGTCCTAAGAAAACAAAAGAAAACTACTCTAAATTAACTAATCTAAATGAAAAATAACAATTAAACAAACTAATAAGCTAATCTAACTATTATATATACAATCTACTATCTAATACTATAATAACTCTACGAATTTAAACATCTAACTACTAACATAAATAAATCTTATTCACAGATGTACAATATTTACAAATTACAGATTTAAATGAAAACCTGCAAAACTCATTGGTAATCTGTCCTAAGACAGCGAAATTGTTTTTTTGATTTTTATAGTTTTATGAGAAAGAAATAGAATAAAAAATAACTATCTAAACTAAATAACTAAAATACTAACTCTAAGTACAAATCTAATCTATACATATATCTATCTAAACTACTTAAATAACACTAATAAGCGAACCTGTAAGAACGCTTTCCAATTTGTCCTGTGTAAAGAATCCAGTTCAGCTATTCGATGGGAGGAAACCCAAATCAATCCTCTGCAAGCCTCTAGTAACAATAAGCAATAGTGCTCTTTTGAATATCAATAACAGAACAAACAAGACATCAAAGTTACAACAATCTTATAATTTACAAATCATAACATTTAGATAAATCTGTGTGCAAGGATTTGTATAAAATGATCCAATTAACGAAGAAGAGAAATCTGTGATTCATTAATTGAAGCAAATAATTGCTGTATTTTTAAATAATAGAAGAGATCAGACATGGATAATGCATTAATCAAGTCACATCAACCTGCAATAGATTACGATAGCTAAAGTAGTCTATAATCGACTGCAAAATGATATGAATAAAACTTGAAACAAAAGTTTGATATATTGAAAGTGAAAGCTGTTACAAGACATCAACTTTCATCTCAGTCTGTATCACAAATCCATAGTCTGGTTCTCCCATAGTGAGGATGATGATTTTATTACAAAAAATGACCAGTATTTAAAGACCTTACACAGGGTAAAACATCCCTGTGGAAGTTATCAAAACTGTTTACACAAATCTGGGAAAATATCCCAAGTTTCTATCTCTAACTCAAACTAACAACTTAAAAATAAAAACTACATCACACAAATATCTCCTATATTGTCACAGCATGCCCAAATTGACCATTGCAATTCGTATGTACCTGAACAAGGACAAGAATAGACAATATTAGAGGATATTTTGTAGATAGAATTGATAAAAATCTAATTTTAAAGACTAGCTACAGAATCTTGCGATTCTGTAGCTGGTCTAAATTGAACACAGAATCGTATTAAAAATCAATTCGAATCTTAAAAAACATATTCAAACTATTTAAAAGTATTAGATTGCTAAAAGAATCATTCAAATCGACACTTGTATGCAAATTGAACAAATTAAATTGCATTCAACCAAATGATAATAGAGATAGATACACTCAGTTTAATTCGTTATCACCAATTCGGGTCAACAGAATTGTATTGGATAACTTGACAACAATGAAATTTTTTTCATAACCAATTGAAATCAACACAAATAGTTGCTTCAGCTATCCACAAAATCACTGTCGTATCCAAATGAAACCAATAGGATCATTTTCAAATTGATATAACTGTATTAAATATAAACGATCACTTGCAAATCGAATCAAATAGGAACGAATCGAAACGGTTTGAGGCTGGCAGAATCGTTATGAATTAACACTGTTTCCATGATTTTAGCGAATAGATCTTTGACACAGGCCAAATGAGAATATCGATTCCACACAAAACAGAGTCGTTTTTGCCAAATCGAAGTCGAAAAGAGTTGTCTTCCTGATTTAGAAGATTACATTATATTTATTAAACCAATCATTAATAATGACGCATTAAAGGATCATAACAATTCAAGCCCACAAAATCGTTCCAAAATCAAAACATAAAAACTAAATCAGAGCCGATATGATCCAACCACAACGAAATCATACCAAATAGAAACATATTCATGCTCTGATTTTAGCATAAAAATCTCTTATACAGGTCAGATGCAATCAAAATCTAAACGAAAACAAACCTCATTAATCATATTAATTCAAACTAACATAATTATTCAAAACGAATCAAACCCAATGAAAACCAATCAATTGCTAAACTGGGCACGACTAAATCGCATATTCAAATCATAACCATATTTGATTTTAGTGAAATGAATCTACTGTACAGGATCCACAACATAACCTCTTTTGATAATCAAATCGTGACAAAAATCATTTCGAATAATAAACATAGCTGATTGAAACTCAAAAACCAATTCATATATTAACCCGAGCAATTCGTAAAACAAATTTGATATTGAAATTCATACCTGGATAATCAGCAGACAACTTGGTCATGATAGTTTGGAATTGACGAAGGCTCTCGCCGACTCGACATTCCTAAACACGATCGAACCAGTGGTTTTCTGCTTCTTGTCATTAGCTTGAAGTTTGTCCCTTTCTCTTGATAGCAGTGTAACTTGGTTTTCCAATGATTTGATCTTTGACTGTAACAAGGGAACGTCGTTATAGTAGCGCTCAAGCCACACATTGTATTGGCTGCATGATGTCTGTTCAGGCTTCGACATAACAGTCGAGGGTTTGCTTAAATCACTGAGGGTTTGATTTTGCAACTTGATTCCTGGGTAATTAGGATTATTCTTTAGGCATGGGGGAAAATTAGAAACATAGTCATAGGGTGTCTAGGAGCACAAGCCTTGGGAATAAGGGTACTCACTAGCTAGGAAGTGCTCGATATCAGAGTCTGAGTCTTCACTGAGGACTATGGGCTTTTAGTCGAGGTTTGGCTTAGGTTTATTCCGGGCAAGTTTTGATATCAATCGAGCATTCTTTTTACCCTTGCTATTGACAGTAGGGTTACTCTTGACCTTCTTATTCGAAGTCTTCTTGCCAGCCTCATCCTTTTCTATTATGATGTCAGGTAGGTCGATGTCAGGGCCGAACGAGGGTTTGGGAGAGGTTAGAAGGGCATGGAAAGGCATGGGTGGCCCGACCTTAGTCTCTATGATCACAGACTTATCGATTTGGACAGTCTTTGAATCAACAAAGCCATTTTGAGAGAGAAAAGCTTGCCAATTATCACCGTGGAGGTTCAAATGGTGAACGTCGATGAGTCTAATCAAGCCATGGTGAAACAAGCTGCTATCGGCCTTCTCGCGTTTGAACCTCTTAGCCATTTTGTAAAGACTACGCTGGAAATAAAATGGCATGTTCAATGGATAACCCATGAAATTCATTAACAGTCGAAGGTGATAAAGAAAAACCAATCCATACCAACCCTCACAGGTCACAAATTGTTTAACCATTATCAGAAGATCATGCCACCTGGGTTTAAGTGTGGAAATAGACATACCTTTGTCACAGGATGTAACCTTTCATGATACGAATAGCAAAGGCCATGGCACCTCATCAACTTTAGATTTTTTAAACCATCGCTGGCCTGTGGCTGCCAATCCTGTGGCAGAGCTTATGAACTCTTCATTCAGCTCAAGTTGAATGTCACCTACTTTATCCCTACACCCATCAAAGGTAAGGGTGAATTGTTGTGCAACAAACATATTGAAACCCTCGAACCTCTATACAAATGTAAGCCAACCATTATCCTCTAAATCATTACAGGCGTTATCGAACAGTAGCAGAGATTGACTACCGTTCGACTGTATTCGCACCACCGATGCCATAGACAGGAGAACATGGTGAGCGATGTGAACGATCCAGGGTTTGAATCACAACACACACAGGGGAAGAATGCTCAAAAACTTACTCAAAACTAGCAGAGGTGAAAACAGGAATAGGGGGAAAGGCATTAATGACATATCGTGCAAAGGGGGTGGAGCTATTTTGGCCCATGCACAACAGTCATATCCACAGTACAACCGTTGGCACTTATAACTATTCAAATGACTATGCATATGTGTTAACAACTATTCCATTCAATCAACCAATGAAATCAATGGTTAGTGGATTAATCATTCGCGCGAGCAAAGGTTATAATATAGTTTTAAAATTAAACAAATGAATCGAAACCAATATCAAGTGTTGTATGAAACGATTTATACCAAGGGTTTAACCATAACACCAATGCGTTTTTATGTAACCAATGTGCCAAGTGAATCGATGGAAGAACATACAAATCCAACCACCAATGCATCACAAAACTTGATTAAAAGAATATCACCCCAATCTTGTAAAACGAAGTCATATTTAACAAATAAAAATGCACATGAATAAGGACATTGGAGTCTTGTCAAATGCATAGTGATAAGTAAATTGGAAGAGCAATAGGCATATCGACAAGAACGATTACAACAATTCAGTGACAATTTTAATGTGACTTCAAAAACCAAGTTTTCATGCTTGCAATCGTGAAAACAAGAAGAAAGGTAAGTGTGCGAATAGCGCAAAAAAAATAAAAGTGTCATTTTATTTGAGAATTGCAACAAAAATTAAGGTTTGCAAAACACTGGTGTAGGCAACTTATAAGGACAGTACAAAAAATGTGAATTGGCTGCCAACAATAGGTTACTACCGAAAGTTTTTTTGACACTATGGAAGAATAACAACACCTTTAATGACACTAACTAAGAAGGATGAATTTTCTTGGACTCCATAGGCGACTAAAACTTTTGAACAAATTAAAGAGGTGATGTGCAAAGCTCCTGTCTTGACCACTCCAGACTTCACAAAAACCTTTATTGTGGAATATGATGCCTCAAGAAATGGAATTTGTCCTATCCTAATGCAAGAAGGAAGGCCCTTGGCTTTTGAAAGTTGACCACTCAAGGGAAAGGACTTACACAAACCCATTTATGAGAAGGAAATGATGGCAATACTAAATGCATTGAAGATATGGTGTCCTTACCTAATAAGTAGTCACTTTAAGGTAAAAAAAGATCATGATAGTCTTAAATACTTCTTGGAACAAAGATTATCTTCAGAAGAACAACAAAAATGGGTAACCAAGATATTGGGTTATGATTTTGAAATCGTCTATAAAAAAGGGAAGCAAAATGTTGTGGCAAATGCACTCTCAAGAAAGGATGAATATGTTGAGGCCTTTCTCTGTGCTATCTTGATCATCCAGCTTGATTGGCTAATAGAAGCAAGGGATGAATGGAAAAATGACGAAAAAGTGTGGATTCTCATTCAAAGGTTGCAGTAGGATTCCGATGCATCGGATACATTTACATGGAAAAATGATTCACTATGGTACAAAGATCGCTTATATTTATGTAAGAACTCCCAACTCAAACAAAAGGTACTATTGGAATTGCACACCTCCCCAGTAGGAGGGCACTCGAGATTTTTGAAAACCTACGATAGGGTCAAGAAGGAATTTTTTTCGGATGGCCTTAAAACTAATGTTCAAAGGTTTGTGGCAGAATGTTTGGTTTTCCAACAAAATAAGGTGGAAACAATTAAGACCCTAGGTCTTTTATAACCATTATCCATCCCAAGTCAGCATTGGGAGGAGGTTTCCATGGATTTCATCACAGGGTTACCAAAGTCTGAAGGAAAGAGTGTCATCATGTTGATTGTTGATAGACTGACCAAGTACACACACTTTTGTGCACTCTCTCATCCCTTCAAAGCTAGTATAGTTGCCATCACATTCATGGAGACAGTTCAAAAGCTACATGGAAGCCCAAAGATTATTGTAAGTGACAGAGATCCCATCTTCATTGGACATTTTTGGACATAATTATTTTCTTGTTTGGGTACTCAATTGGCTCATAGCTCATCGTATCATCCACAATATGATGGAAAAACTGATATAGTGAGAAAATGTCTGGAAGGCTAGCTTCATTGCTTTGTCTCTGCTAAAAAAACACAACCATACAAATAGATGTCCCTCAAGCAAGACAAGAAGGATAATAAATTATCACCAAATTACTATGGCCCTTATAAGGTGTTGCAAAATATTGGTACTATGGCATACAAATTGGAGTTGCTTGCATCTTCACGAGTACACCCAATTTTCCATGTTTCATGCTTAAAGAAGGTTATAGGTGACAAGATCCCAGTTCAAACTATATTTCCAGAACTTGACAAGGAAGGAAAAATCATATTGCAGCCTGAATTCATCACTGACACAAGAATTCACCAACTGAGGAATAGATCCATTTTAGAGTATCTCATTAAATGGAGGAAACTATCGGCTGGAGATTCCACTTGGGAAGATGTGTCTT
>JASDQU011504892.1:0-13454 GCA_032191745.1 Picea mariana
TTATTTTTCAATACTTCCATGATCTCCCCTTTTAAACCATCTATATTAGTGTCCAACTTAGCTTCCATTGAATCCATCTTATTTTGTAGTTCATTTATGTCCCTATGCATTTCTTCACCTTCATCAAGAGTCCAAGTAGGATTTTATGGAGGCTTATTTGGTGTAGAATTTCCCTTTTCGGGTGGCATGTTGGCCAAGTATCACTTTTGAACCTTGATTTTGAGGTGGTTCTTCTAGACAAAATTTCATCTATTGTATCTCCCAATTTTTGGCCCTTCTGGGTATGAAACTTTCTATTATGTATTTCTCTGATATTTCTTCTCTACAATGCCACAAGTCTGATCAAAATTAGATGTTCCAACTGGAATTTATGTTAACTTCCCCACAACTTGCCTATTTTTGGACTTTCCAGGAGATCTCACTTGTATAGTGTGCCCCACACAAAATAATTGATATAAAATTCTGAAACTCACACCCAAAATACTAAAGCCTGTCCACGAGCCAATGCAACTAGTCCCATGGAATTTGGATACTCTAGGAAGAAATTATGATTGTTTTACCTGGAACACATTCTTGAGACTAGTCAATAGGACTAGTCAGATACCCTATCTTACACAGGGTGTATCTACAAATTTAACATGACCCAGAAGGTAAACGTTTTACCACAGATACGTTACTAATTTATGTAAATGGAATCTGGATTTCAGGGTCTGAAACATTACATAAAGTATTTTATAGTGAAACTTCCACAATGACTCATTTCAGGATGATTCCAGAACCCTATCTTTTACAGGTTGTATCTCCGAAAATATAAGGCCTCAAGAGCTTAATTTTGAACCCAACATACCTTGATTCATATTCTAAATATCCTCCAAGTCGTTCCTTTTGAAACATTGTAGAAAAAAAGTTATAGAAAAAATTCCATGGTGTCTCAGATGTAGCAGCAAAACCCCAAGACCTTGAGCTCTGATACCATATGTTAAGAACCAAACATCAATATAGCATAGAAAAACCTCAGAAAAAGTTCTCAACGCCTTGAAAAAGAGATAATTTCAGATAATAAGCCTCTTCGAGGGGGAAACCTCCTTTTACCCCACTTAANTAATATGCCCCAATTAAGGGGTAATGAGCCAATATTAGGGCTTAACAATCTGGGAACAAAGAAGTTTGGGGACAGTTCCTGTGAACCATTGAAGTTTTGGGAATGTGGAGAACCTCATCTAGGGAGGAACTGTCCATGTTTAAATACAACAAACATAACTTTTGTTCATAATTTCCAGGAAGATTTGATGGTGGGTGATGTAGGTAGAAGCCTGCATAGGATAAATGCAGTCGTTGATGGTCGACAAGCTGACCACCAGTCCTCTGTGGTGGAAATTAAAGATAAAATCAATAACACCTGAATTTCTATTTCAATTGATCCTGGAGCTACGTTAACTTATATCACTCCTGGAGTAGTAGAGTCAAATAAAATTAAGAGGATAAAAAACGCAAAATCATGGCTGGTACAATTAGCAACGGGAATTAAAAAGAAAGTGGTTGACTTTATTTCTAATGTTGAATTCAGTTTATATGGTCAAAACATAAAAACAAATCTGAATATTCTGCTACTAGGATCTTATGATGTGATTATCGGAATGGATTGGTTGGAAAAGAAAAAAGAAGTTCTAGATTGTTATACAAAGACACTTAATTATAAAGACAATTATGACATCACTAGAACAACCCAAGGTATACCAAAACCAGTATCAATTAGACAAGTCACAACAATGCAATTCAAGAAAAGCATGAGAAAGGGTTGTCAAGTTTACGCCATCCAAATAATGAATCTGTTAGAAAAAGAAGATAATCCCAACTTGGAATACTTTGTTATCCTACATGAATTCAGAGATGTATTTGTTGATGAGATACATGAATTACCTCCTAGAAGGGAAATAGACTTCATAGACCTACTACCTAGTTCAACCGCTATCTCTAAATCACCTTACCAAATGATTTTACCATAATTGACAGAATTAAAAATACAACTGCAGGAGTTATTGGACAAAGAGTATATCAGACCGAGTGTTTCACCATGGGGAACAACATTCCTCTTTGTGAAAAAGAAAGACGCTACTCTAAGACTATGCATCGATTATAGACAATTGAACAAAATGACTATTAAGAACAAGTACCCCTTACCTATGATAAATGATTTGTTCGATCAATTAGGTGGGGCCAAGATCTTTTCAAAGTTAGATTTACAATCCGGTTATCATGAAGTTAGGATAAAATATGAGGACATAAGAAAAACAACTTTTCAAACAAGATATGGAGACTACAAATTCGTAGTCATACCTTTCGGACTCACTAATGCACCAACCACGTTTATGTGTCTAATGAACAATATCTTCAGCCACTACTTGGACAATTTTGTACTAGTATTTATCAATGATATTTTGGTCTATTCTAAGATGGAAGAATAACATGAAGAACACTTAAGAATAGTTCTGCAAACTTTGAGGAAGCACAAATTGTATGCTAAATTCGATAAGTGTGATTTTTACCAAAGGAAAGTACAATACCTAGGACATGTAATTTCTGCAAAAGGCATTGCAGTTGACCCTGAAAAAATAAGAGCCATCATGGAATGGCTAGTACCTAAGGATGTAGCAGATATCTGGTCATTCATGGGGATCACCGGATATTATCGCAGATTTATAGAGGGGTTTACCAAAATTGTGTACCCTATCACATCATTGCAAAAGAAAGGGACCAAGTTTAATTGGTCACAGAAGTGCCAAGATAGTTTTAAAAAGTTGAAGGAATTATTGACAACCGCACCCATTTTAAAGGTAGGAGACCCAGATAAATACTTTACCGTCTCTATTGATGTGAGTAAAGAAGGATTAGGTGGTGTCCTAACTCAAGAAGGACATGTTATTTTTTATGAGTTTCAGAAATTAAAGGAGCATGAGAAGAACTATGTCACTCATGACTTGGAATTAGCAGTGGTAATACATGCCTTAAAAATGTGGCGACACTACATAATGGGCATAAAATTTCTATTACTGACAGATAATAGTAGTGTGAAATATTTTTTTAGTCAGTCAGATCTTAATGCAAGGCAAGCAAGATGGATAGCCTTCTTAAGAAAATTCAACGTTGAGGTAAGACATATCAAGGGTAAGGAAAATAAGGTAGTAAATGCTTTAAGTAGAAGAGTCCATGGGTTATTCAAAATAAATGTCAGTAGATCAGAAAGTGATCTGGAACAGAAAATAAGGACAATAGATATTAATGACGAAAATTACACTAATATAGTGAAAGAATTACAAAACACTACAACAAACTCAGACAAACTAGATTTGAGAATCGATAAAAATGGGTTGTGACTATTTAAAAACAAACTTTACATACCTTATTTGGCAGAGTTAAAGAAACCATATTCTGGTCATCCAGGATACCAGAAAACGTTAACAACACTTAGAAAACTATTTTTCTAGCCTAATATGAAGGGTGAAACAACAGAATACTTGGCTAGGTGCCAAGATTGTCAGTAGGTTAAGGCTGAACACTAGCATCAAGCTGGCCTACTACAGCCATTACCAGTGCCAGAATGGAAATGGGAGACCATATCACTAGACTTTATTACAGGTTTGTCTAAAACTCAGAAACATAATGACTATATTATTGCTATAATCGATAAACTTAGTAAGTCTGGACACTTTATTCCTGTAAAGTCTACTTTTAAAGCTATAAATATCGTTTGAATATTTATAAAGAAATTTTTAGACTACATGGTATTCCTAAAATGGTGATTTTGGATAGAGACGTAAAATTTACATATGCTTTTTGGAAAGAATTATTTGTAGGGTTAAATACTAATTTGAATTTTAGTACGAGTTATCATCCACAAACAGATGGACAAACTGAAAGAACGAACCAAATCATGGAGGATATGCTCTGCATGTATGTAAGAACAAAACCAAGCAAGTGGGAAGATTACCTACACCTGGTAGAATTTTCATATAACAATGGGTACCAAACTTCGGCTAAGTTAATCCCCTTCAAGGTACTGTATGGTAGAAAGTGTACAACTCCAATTATCTAGGACAACCCAGTTGATAGACTTATGGTTGGACTAGAGATGCTCCAAGAAATGGAAAGTACGGTAAGAAAATTACAATAGAACTTGAAAGAGGCACAGGATAGACAAAAAGGTTATGCAGACTAGAAAAGAAGACACTTGGAGTTTCAAGTGGGAGATCATGTTTACTTAAAATTCAAATCTCGAAAGAGTTCACTAAAACTCGAGAACTATGCCAAGTTGGAAACCAATTTTTGTGGGCCCTTCGAGATACTATCCCGAATTGGACTCATAGAATACTAGCTAATTTAAAAATTTATAACGTGTTTCATGTTTCTTTGTTGAAAAATCATGTTCATGATCCTACTCACATGATCGATTGGAACTTTGTACAGGTGGAACCAGAAGCCGAGTTCCAGGTGGAACCCCTGCGCATTCTAGACTGGAGAGAAATAACACTTTGGAATAAATCCGTCGCTCAGGTAAAGGTGCAATGGAAACACTTTAGCCCTGAGGAGGCCACAGGGGAGTTGGAGGGAGATTTGCAAGAATGTCATCCAATCATGTTCCAAGAAAGGAATGAACACTGAGGAAAGTGTTTTATTGAAGGGGGAAAGGATGTGACATCCCCAAAAATAAATAATTTTTGAATTTGAAATCTGTTAGGAAAATTATTTTGATTTTGGTAAATTCAAATTTGGAAAATTTTTGCCATTTATGGCAATTCCAAATTTCAAATTTGGTAAATTGTAATTAATTATTATGACTGTTGGGAAAAGATCTTATTTGACCCAACTAACTATTTTAATATGACACTTGTATGAAAAAAGAATATTTTATAATTATTGTAGGAGGACAAATGGAACATCCATGTTGAAATCAGTTGACCATGACTCCATGAGTGGGGAACATGTTGGAACTACCTCAGGGCTGATTGTTATAAGTGGAAAATCATGGATTTGGCCATTGGCAGCCCCTGAAAATTAGGGATTTAGAAAGCTGAGAAAAATCCCAAGGGAGGGAAAAAGAACTAGGCAAAAAAGATGGTTTTGATAAATATCATATGTGAGGAGGCGGGACGCTACCTAGTATGCTGGAAAAATAACTACGGGGATACTTTCTATTATGAACACTGATTGTTGGGTGTGAGGCAAGAGAGAATACTACTGATAGAGGAAGACATTGTTGAAGAGGATATTCCAAGTTTTTCCTCATGGATTCATGGTCAGGCTAGGGGGTGAATTAGGAAAGTGATTTGGCTGCCCTATTCTATAGTTGGGAGGAACGTGGATGTTCCCTTTGTCTTCCCGTGTAATGGTTTATATATGTTAATCTTCTCCTTCTCTGTTAGAATGATTATGTATATCTGATATATGCATATGTTTGTGTTGAAGTGAAATATTTTTGTGAATGAAATATGTTCGTATGTGGAGTTTATAATAGATAACCTAGTTCTGGAATTGTCCCTTCTGTAATTGGGCTTTCTGGGTGGTATTTTCTATGTATCATTGTATTTTTAACAAGTCTGAATATACAATAAATTTATGTGTATCTCTATAATTAAATTTTCAGAGAGTTCCTATTTAATAGTTGAGTTTTCCTTTCTCATATAAAGGGAAAGGTGCAAGACAATATGGAATCTATAGACATACATATATATATATATATATATAGTTATATATTTCATACAGAGTGTTATATATATATATATATATATATATATATATATATATATATGAAGTTGGTACCTTGCATAGATATATTTGCTTAGAAGAAATTTTGTAACTGTAATAGAAACACACTTACACAAAGACCTGATTTCATATTATATATATATGAAACAAATTATACCAACTGGAAATAAAACTACTTTTCATACAGAGAAATATTGAATCGGAGAGTCTGAACTCCTCTTTAATTTTTGTTACAATACCAATTAAGATTGAATAAGCTACATTGATCAGATATAGATATTACAGAAGTAGAGTCATTCCATAAGAATAAGGATGGAGAGATGCATAAACATCATAAGTCACATACTAAAAGAACATCTAAGCATATTGTTCCTTTTGTACAAAGTGAAAGACCCAACTGAAAGAATAACCATTGCTTTAAACACTAGACAATTTGTTGAAGGATGAATACAGATATAACTTGAAACTTCAAATCCTACCATTCGTTTAGAAAAGAACCCCCCTTACACAGTCTAAACAATGATAGATGCACAGGTATGGCTGAAAATAAATCAGCATATATATATTTATATATAAATAAGCGAACTGGAAATAAAATACAGAATCGTAACCTCATTTTATCGTTATCTTGATAACTCATATCATTATATTTACTCAGTGATGTGTCTAATCTAACTATTACCAGTTCGGATTGAAACATATCGACAATAACAACAAGGCATGTTGACAGGAAGTAAAACGACATAATATTGTAGATCTAATACACTTCGATCTCTTTTCTTAGAAATCAAACATTCTGGATTTGTAACAGAGCCTTCAATTTAAACAGTAATCCATGGTAATTAATTTCCAGAGTAGGGTGAGACCTGAAACGATAAGGAAAATCATTTAAACAATCATTTCATTACTTCAAACGAATAGGGTAATCCTGTACATAAATTGTTGCAAGAGTCATACTAATATCCAGACCAAATGCTAAGTTACAATTGGGAAATTTTCCCTTTCCAAGCCCAATAAGAGACCGAGGAAACGAAACAAAACGACTACATGTAAAATTGCAACACTGACTTTAAAAAATTTGGAAGGGTTATAGAAGGGAACTCGAATACCTTTTGTGTCGAGCACGCGGATGAATATTTGAAACCTTTGCGTAGACGAAAAACCTGGAAGGAACACCATACGAATATTAGAAAATTATATATATGGAAAACTTGAGAAAAACATGAACAAAGTGATAATTGTTTATTAATAAATCATACCAAGACATTACTTAACTTCTGATTCCTAGATCGCATGATGTTTTCCCTTGTTGCTTTCCGTCTGGAAAAATGCTCAGGGCTGAGGATGGATGGGGCAATAACTCATTGATGGGTACCCTCGCTTCAAACAGGGCCCATCATTAGTGATGCGTACCAATTCAAAAAGAAATGATTTAAAACAATACAAGGAAATCCTTACACAGTATTCATAAACATATATTTTTCCCTCACAGGAAAAAGGCTACTTAACAGTTGAGTTATAAATCTACTAGAAGCAACATACAAGGGATATAATATTAATTTAATGATTGATACAGAAACACCTAGTCATTGAATTCAAATGGTAGGGATAGAGAAAATGAAAAATAGCATCTGAGAAATTTCAAGAGACTTCGCTGGTAGTATAAGATATCTTAGTATGCCGAAAATCACAGAGGTATTTTAATTCAATGCTGGACAACAAATTGATACCAAAACGGAGACAAGATGAATTATACAATGCCATATGCATTTCACGATGGGACCCTTTCATAAGACTCTTACCCTTCCTCAAATAAATGAGAGTTTATTTTACTATAACCTAATGAGGGGTTTCATATACAATAACACAACAAAGAGGACTGTAACTGTAACTAAATAAATGATTTAAGGTTTCAGAGCAGCCTCAGGTAAGTGGTTGTCCTTACTATCTTGAAGGCCAGAACAAGGAAGAAAGGTAAACCAAAGACCTCATGGAATGTATAACCATTTCCATTATCCAATCTATATACTATCAATCAACCTTCACGTCAAATGACTCCATAACCATAATGATTGTTATAATATAGAGGGTTCCCAAAGTGACTAACCAGATGCTCTTACCTTGTTTATGCAGATTCCAAATGGCAGAGGTTTTCCCAAAAAGTTTTGTTCCAGCAAGAGTCCACAACTTAAGCCCTGATAAGTTATAGAGAAGGTTTTATAACTCGACCATAATCGCAGGAAACACACAAAGCTTATTTCAAAAGAAGACTAATGAAGACGGTAGCCTCTAACACCCATCTACTAGTATAATGACACTTAATGGCAGTATCGTAGCTAGGGTAAGGTGGCGAGATTTTAGAGGGACACATTAAACTCGTGATAATCCTAAGGGGTTGTTTTCAGAACACCTTAAATGCTCTGGAAAAAGAGTCATTACACTTTCTCGACTGTATCCAAATTTGATTCTGCCTCAATTCACGGGAAGATGGAATTGACAGATAGTTCAACTTACTCGTTCTAGTTTGGTTAAGGTTCTTTGTACTCATCGAATTCTATTAAGGAAAAAGGGAGCCTCATATCAAGAGTCATTAACTGGTCCTTAACTATCGTTTCCATGTCTAATACTCAAACGTACTGAGACCACGTTGATAGCAAAGGGTTCATTAAGTTCTCTACCACCCATACCCAAAGAAACGTATTGGCCACTCAAGAATTTATGAAGGGTCATTCGTAATACTCTTCTCACAGTAAGCCTTGTTGGCGCTATTGTTATCGGACTAATTGATAGGTGCAGACACTAAATGATCTCCCTAGATCCACCTAGATCTAGATCAAAACACACCAGAACATGACACTTTCCTTAAGTTTTAAATATTGAATTTACTAACTAAAGAGGGATGGGTGACATACCGTTTAAATGTCGCTTCCTCTCACCATCGCCATCCTAGCTCCATTCCAATGCTCATACAATGATGATCCTACAAAAGAATGCAACCAACCAAAGTGATAGCAATAGCATAAACTCAATATAAACCTAGGTATGTGATCAAGGAATCATACAATAAAACACAACAAGCTTTATAAGAAAGAATCATATTACTGTATCATATTAAATGTGAAAGAGAGATTAAAACCATGGCCTTGATGTTGTAAGGTCCCTTCCAACTGTCCTTCATTCCCCACATTCTTCTTGCTCCAAGGATTCCGAGACCATGGATTTGATAACTACTCACAATCTATCTTGACAAAGAAAATCTCAAAGCCACTCCAACCAAGCTAATAATTCCAAGCCAAATCCAACTTAGCCAATTCCAAAAGATCCAAGCTAACCAAATCTAACTTTCTCCATGAGAACTCCTCTCCTTTTATAAGTTGAAGAGAATAAGGTGAGGAGGTTATGATGATCCCACTAAATCATGAAAGTGAGTAAGATCCAAACCATTCGGATGCCACCTCACCATAGAAGTTTCTCCTTCTAGAAGATTCGAGAAAATGCTTGTTTTTCCCACGTGTAGGCATTCTCGCACTTGTCCTATAGAGAAACCTATGAACATTTTGCACCCTAGCTATGGTGCAACCTACGAGAATCAGACATTCTCGGTCCCTGCCTATATAGCAACCTGCGAACTTCCTTTTTAACAGGGTTTTTACAAGGGAAAATGAAACTTCTTTTCTCAGGAAAATCTCTTCTCCCTTCTCTCTTCAGGAACTCAAGCCACTGACCCCTCTGAAGAAAACAGATAGGTTTACATCATTAATGATCATAGGGATGATGAAAATAATTTGTAACAAAGATCCCCCCAAAGTATGAAGTTAGAACAAAGTGATATCTAAAATACTTTATCGAGTGTGTGTAGGGAACAAGGAATAGTCAGTCGGAAACCTGCCAACAAACAAGGAAATACAGTACAATAATATATCATCACTGAGGTAGGCATTCCCATACTCAAAATACAAATGACTCAAAGCATAAATTCTGACATGCGAAGATCCATGTCAAGTAAGATAGGTCATGGCCACCAAACATACACTGTGGATCCATGCCAATATGACTCAAATCTGAACATAGCCACCAGAAATACACTGTGGATATATGTGTTAAAGACTCAAATTTGAACATAGCCACCAGACATACAATGTGGATCTATGCAACAGTACACTGAATATACTCCAATGCAACCTGGATCTATAAGAAAATATCTAGGGTCTTCATCTCCACCACTCTATAGTACGAATCTAACCATGAAAATACATGTGTTGAAGTCGAACATGGTAAAAACCACTTGATTACCGGTCATTAGTGTATACCGTTAACAAGTGCGAGGGAAATCACCATTAATGCCAATGATTCCCGAGGTACTTTGGTACAATCCAATGAATGTGAATCAATGAGCTGAGGTTGAAGACTCGACGGAATCTCTCAATCAGAGGTCGATAATGAAAACCCACTGTCGAAAGAGAGGAAACCTACCATTGAGGCATGCAAGTTCTAAGGTACCAATTAGTTTCTAATTCTAATTCCTGGATAATGAGTTGAATTCGACAGGAAAAGACTCGTCAAAGGAGGGCCTTAATGTATCCCACATCAATGACACGAAACAAGTAACAAGATTTGATGTAGATCAAAGTAACAAGTGATTCAAGACTGACTCAGGGATGGCCGACACAATAGAAGGCTTTAATACTGCAGAAATGGTCGATGCAATAGAAGGCTTTCTGGGTTGAACTTATCTTTGAACATATTGACGACACGACAACTATCTTGGAAACATTGAATCAACAATAGGGATCACAGACCGATTTGTAATCTTATAAAGGATTATGATTAGGAGACAAGTGGATTTTCCAACCTAGACACAAAGTGAGTGAAAGGGTGTCATGTTCAAAACTGACTCTTCCACAAAATACAGGTTTAGATACATTTCTTTCCCAATTTTTCCCCCACCATTTCTGGCGAGTACCTCTTTATTTTTATGCAAGCTTGAGGAGGATCACATATTCTTGTAATGTAAGCTCATCCTTCAGATGAGTCCCTCAGAGTATGTTTAACGAACCCTAGGAAGGAGTGGTTCGTTCCCATATGGACCTTTCGATGTTTGTTTAACGAGCCCAAAGAAAGAAAACTCGGAGGTTTTTCATGATTATAGAGTCTAGAAAAACACTTAAAAGAAAACTCTCTCAGTTCATTTTTCGTAAAATAGTCTGATGAGACCGAAAAAGAGATAAAATATTTCTCAACAGATGTTTTCTTCAAATACTTTAATGAGCGTGAAAAGAAAAAGATCGCTCGACAATCTTTTCATGTTTAGAGAGTCTAAAAATAGCTTAAAGGGAACTCCAGGGGGTTCCTTTTTTGTATAACCTTTACAAGTCCAAAAAAGTGATAAAAGTATAGTCGGTTACATTCTCACTTATTTATGAGAATGAGAAAGAACAAAGACTAAGTTCGATAACTTATTCTCATGTATTTACGAGTATGAGAAAGAACAAAGACTAAGCTTGGGATTGTTTTCATTTTTTCACAAGCTTTAAAACAAAACAAAACTATGCTTGGGATAGATTTTAATTTTTACACAAGCTTAAAAACTAAACAAAACTATGCTTGGACCTGGTTTCATTTTTAGATAAGCTTGAACTAGAGGAAACTATGCTTGAGGTAGGTGGCTTCATTTTTACACAAGCTTCAACCATAGAAAACTATGCTTGCAACTTCCCAACGCATGGTTGGTACTTAGCCCCCAGCTTAAGAAACTAATAGCTCTACTTCAGCATGAAGTCTAGAGGCTGAGGAAAATGACCCCCAAGATTCATTTCATCCAACTACAAAGGAGAATGAAATGAAGCTTCAAATACTAGATGAAGGACTTGACTCAAATAGAGAGGGGGAAAACTATTTCATTTTTTAACGAGCTTGACATAGAAACAGGAACTATGCTCGTAACCTCTATTTCATTTTTTAATGAGGTTGCCTCAGAGACGCAAAAACTATCCTCAGAAGTGGTTTCATTTTTTAACGAGCTTGAAATCAGAAAACCATGCTCGAAGACCTCTGTTTCATTTTTTAATGAGGTTGCCTCAAAGATGCAAAAACTATCCTCGAAAGTGGTTTTCTCATTGATCATGGATTCCAAGAGGACAATGCTCCGGAATGGCACCATGTCAAGGGACAAAACTCAGTCATGGATTCCAAGAGGTCTTCAATGGAAGGAAGAAACACACTCTGGAAGGACACCATGTCTAGGGTCACGACAAGAGTAAAGAGATCAAACTCTAACAACCCTATCAAAGAGATTACCATGTTAACTACTGGATCTAAGTCATTAGAAGTTGAATCCATGGGTGAGAACACCACATAATTGACCTATGGTAGGGACGATACCATCTGCATATAAGAACCATTTAGGTAGGCAATCCATTCGGGGTCAATGAATGAAAGTTGATCAATAGTCACAACTCATCCATCAGGAGGGAAAGATATCACATGAAAAAGAGTAGACACAATAGCTTTCATGGCATAGACATAATCTCTCCCAAGGAGTAAAGCAAAATCCAAGGGGTCTTGGACTACCATGACATCGATAAAGACAGTTTTCCCTCCCAGAGTTATAGGAAACTGAGGAAGGGTCCCTAAAGGTTGACTAGTTCTTATGTTAAAAGATAACAGATTCTGCGTAACCGATGCAAGTGGAGGACAACCCAAAGCTTTCCAAGAAATAGAGGACAAAATACTAACAAACGAACCTTCATCTATCAATGTTTGAAGAACGTCTCGACCAAAAACCTGTACTGTAATCTGGAAACGAATGTAAGAGGGAAGATGAGGTCCAGTTAGCACACCCCAATCAAAACAGATGGCCTCATTACTTGGAGGGGGTCCTACGGGAGAAGGAGGAATACCCCTTGGCATGGAAGATTATGTATTAACGAGAAAAATGTGGCTAATATCGGGTTTACTCTCTAGTGGGAGAGTAGGATCCACCGATGGAGAGATCAGATCGGCCACTTGAGTTTCATTCTCCAAGGAGAGAATGGGGTTGACAAATGGAAACGGATTGACCACTTGGGTGACATTCTCTAATGGGAGAGTGGGATTGACTGAGGATGAGTGGGATCGACTGAGGATGGGATCGGATCAACCTCTTTAGTTTCACTCTTTGAGGGGAGAGTGGGATTGATCGAGGATGGTATTGGATCAACCACTTTGTCAACTCGTTCAACTAAGGATGTGACCAGATTGACGACATGATCAAACGGATTGACCGGTGAAGGGACCGGAGTGATCATTCCATCAACTATTGGAGGATTGAGAGAAATCTTATGGTAAGCAGCTGGAAGTTGAGGTTGTGAAATAGTCAAGTCTTCCAGTAATTTGGAGGCTTCGTCCATATGAGGACAAAGGTGAGTGAGATGACTCCCTTTGCATAACATACATGGGAACTTGACTCTACTTTTCTTCTTCCTAACCGTATCATGACTGGTTGATGGGGGGTCGTCAGCAGGTTGTTCAGAGGCTAACGACATGGGTTGGCAAGGGTGTGTAGACCATGCTTCTATAACCTTGGATAGACCAGGACAATCCTTAAGAAGATGGCTACCCTTACAAAGCTTGCATGGGTACTTGGGCTTATGGGTTGTTTGGGTGATATTGACATCATCAACACTCCCAGCATGATTAACAGTAACTAGTTG
>JASDQU011504893.1:27384-38358 GCA_032191745.1 Picea mariana
TTGACCCAACCAATCAAATGCAAATATGCCAATACAATTCTTTCAATTCAATGAAATCTAGCCACATGAGGGAAAAGAGAAAAAAATTCTCTGTATTTTTGAAAATGAAACCTCGCACACCAAGCAACCAACAAACAGTGAAGATCTGAAACTTTTCAAGAATCGAAACCAAACAATGAACCAATAAAATCTTTTCACTATGGATTCAAAAGTAGTTAAGCATGCAAAAAGATTTTGTTTTTCACTTTTTCCCAATATAATGCAAAAGTTTCTTAATCTAATGAAGAACACCAATGCACAAGGAATATCAACAAATCATCAAGCAAAGGGTAGTAGGAAATTGGTATTGATGTCAGATCAACCCAATCCAATGTCTCTACAAAGATCACAAGCAAAACTCACCTAAAAACATAGATCTAGTTGTGGTGACTAATCACAAAAGGACAACACAAATGCAAATAGTATCAAACACTTTCAAATATGTTGGGTTCACTGCCCAACTTCATTGGATCTCTCAAACAGAAAATGAACCTATCCAAGAAAAAAAAACAGGCCACACAAATACACTCCAAACACAACTTGAAGGCAGATCATGTGACAAAAGGACTCGAGAAAAGGTAAGATCATTAACAGAACAGACCAATCAAATATTCACTAGCAACTTTGGGTCATTTTTTGATGGCCCTTTTGACGTGATTCTGACGTGATGTTGTTGGGATCATGACAAACATTGGCCCCTCCAAACGTAGTTTTTGGTACCATATCACTTATGAAAAATGTACTTGTGTCACACTTATGACGTTACTTACAGACACATGTCGTCCAAGGATCAATTTTACAGTGATGAAAAATGTCATTGCACTTCTGACGTGTATTTACATGTCCTCTTACTTCCAACGGAAATGTATGGTTTATGTGTCATCTCCACTACGACGTAAAATTTCATCGCAATAGAAACGACCTAAATTATTCCGATGACACCATAAAATGTTTTATACCTTAAACTACGAGGGAAGATGTTGTCGTAATGTTGTTGCCAGAAACTATTAATAGTTGAATTTGTCATATCTACGATGTTTTGGATCGTTGAAAGGGTGTCTAAAGTTCGACGCCATAAGTGTATTAGTGCATTGTGAGTGAGATGAAAGGGTCGTCACAATACCGACGTAGTGTAAGTATTTAAATATATGTGTGTGTGTGTGTGTGTATATTTCCACTAAATTCCATTAATATTGCATGATGTTTATCCTCTCAACTCGGTTGCATCATCCATTAAATTTTTTCCAAACCACTTAACACTTTTTCTTGAACAGATATTGTTTCCAACCATAATGAGTGAAACCCCCAGCTATAATTCATTCACCTTTATGAATTTTAGTCAATATGTTGGGATCTTATCCTTTTGTATTGCTTTATATGCTTGAGAAAGGGATCTATCTCATTTGTAAACCTTTAATTGGAATATATATTTCCATGCATCCATTTTTCCAATTGAATCACACTAATAATTTCTAAGGTTATTCTGCGCTCTTAGTTTAGGTAATTCTAGTGCATGTCAATTTGTAATAATGCTTGGCAAGAAATTATTTGGGTTAGTTATTGGTATTTGTACATTGTGAAGATTTAATCATTTGGGATAATATTTTATCTTTATGTTTACATGATCAAAGCATTCGTGTTTTATCATCTCCAAAGGTCACATCTACAACATATCACTAGAGTATTCTTGGTAGTTTGTGGATGTGCTTAAATTGGTGACAATAGTTCATGTCAGTACTGTTCATTTTGGGAATTGGGAGATGGATTGGTTTTCCGGTACCGTTGATATATCCTATTAATCTTCTTTGATTGCAACCCACAACTTTTTCAATATGATTAATTTCCAAAGTAGGGTTTAAGATAGATTGATGGTTTTTGGGTCACCTACTCTGATACAATGTTCAACATCAAGAAATTTAAATTTAAAGGCCACTCTTTCCATCAATAGATTAGTTTTATTGAATTGTAGTTGATACAATGGTCATTTCTATAGTTTGGGGATGAAGAGAAAGATATATTTTTGACTTACATTGAGTGATCAACTTGTTGCAACCATGAGTCACTATGGTTTATGCACTCATAATACTATTCTCTCGAGGACTATTGCGAAACACAATTTGGTTGAGTTTGGATAAGGAAAATTAGCTTTGTGTGATCACCTATTGATCGTGTGATGTCTGGTTGTCAATGTGTTGAAGGTGTTTTGTCATCAGCTTAAACCACACCTTGTTTGGATGGTGTTGGTTCCCATAAAAATCCTTCAATTTCTTAGGTGAACACCTACAAGAGAAAATCAATTTTTTCCAACGTCTATTGTTATAGATACAAAGAAATTTATGATTTCACGGAAATGGAAAATTCACACAAGTCTTGTCTATTTTAGTGTGATGTCAAATATCCTAGCATTTTCCTTGATGACAAATGGTCTCCCAACCACCTTATTATTCTCATAGTTGCAAGGCCAAAATTTAAAGTGCTAGCAGTTCAAAATTATTTTTAGTAGTTAACAATGTAGTTGTAGTGGTTGGGGCCCTACATGGAACCTCTTATGGGTTCTCTTGTGGTTATGCATCAAGGTTATGTTAAGACCAAAACTCGCCAATCCATTTATCAACAAAACCACAATCATTTAGTGACATGGTCAATTAGTGTGAAGGCTATTCTCACCCTCAAAATATATGAGTACTCACCAAGAAAATGTAGCTTTTTGGTAGATAAATCAGAGAAGATCCTAGAGTTGAGCATAAAACAAAAGGGTTTCTTGGATTCCTTGGGGGACATAAGGAAAATACCCATTAGCATATTTAATATCCTTTAGTCAGCTTGTGATTGTCCTCGTTATTTCATCATAAGTTTTTGTGCTAGGGTTTTTTCATCATATATTTCAATAACCATGAAGTAAAGAAGCACATCTTAGAAATATGCCCTTGGTTTTGTTTTAGAGAATGACTCTTTCTTAAGCCTTGGTTTCCAAAATTTTATCATGCAAAGATGCATACAAATACCACTTTAGCATGCACAAGACACAAATCTTCCATATGTTTGAATTAATGAGCCTCATAAGGGGTAATCCTAAACATAGGAAATTATATAGAAAATCGTTGGAGTATGAGAATACAACCTTTCAATATTAGATTTGCTTTGAAGTTGGAAATCTAGTTATAGTTTCCCGAAAATGTCCATGCAAGTTGAATAAAAGAGGAGTTTAACATAAAACATGACTCTTTACATCAAAGTCAACAAGTATGTCTTAGTGTGGGTTTCAAGGTGGAGTTAGGTTTTTTGGTTACAAAGGTACTAGAACACATTATTGGCATGTTGTGAAGACTAATGCCAGACAAAGATGTTAAGAAAGAATAATAAACGTGCCAGTTTCACTGAAACATAATAAAATTAGCAAATTGAACATGAATTGGATGCATAATTCACCATTTGAGAAGCAAATTAGGGGAAACAACAATTTATTGTAAGATAACCAATAAAATGACTTTAAACCTGTGAAGTCACATGGGAATATTAGAGTTGCGGCACTTGGCCCCAAGTCTCTTCATGGGAGGGCCATGTGACCTCCTTGAGTACACAATCTCTTTGGAATGTTGTAGGTAGGAAAATCCTTTGTGGACGACCATTGTGGAGAGTAGACAATTGGTAATTGTCAAATCCATTGTTGTAATAGGAAAAGAAAGGAACAAGAGGCTCCTTATTTCTGAGTAAATGGATTTTTACAACACAAACACTTTCCTAGAGGGAAAAGTCTTAACCCCAATGAGAGATCCTAGAGGAAACTCTGAGGCAAGCCACCCATTGTCACCTCGGTGGATTTTCCCCACTCTTTAGACTATAGGAAAGGGTATCCTAGTCAAATGGCTAATCCTTAGAAGTCAAGTTAGGTCTTTGAGTAAGGACGGGAATTCTCTAACTCAACTTAGTATTTTGTTACTACTCACTCTCAGAGTGTAATGCAAGTGTAAAGTGTGTGAATAGTTTGTCAAACCAATAGACTTGAACAAGCATTGGATAGTGAATTACTTAGACAAGTGTGCTTATTCATAAAATGTGATTACACTTGGAAAATAGACAAAAATGGAACTTTCTCAATTTCAATAGCTCAAAGAAACATCAATCATGGAATCATGTAAATGATAGAAAAATTCCATTCCCGTGTGAATCATATATCAATGGCACTTAAGATAGAATGGAACCATAAGACTTGAATTAATAGCATGAGATGTAACCATGATATAAAGGATTATATCATTCATTCACCATGTCCATGTGATCATCACAAAGACTTAGTCATTATCAAGATACATCCACATTGATGAGATCATATGTCAACAATAGAGATACCTCTTATTTATAAGCGACGAAGTAAGGATTCAAGACATGTAAATGTTAAGTGCAATGTCAAGGATGATCAACACATAATACATGAAATCAAAACCGTGACCATATGTGATTTAAATGCCTTCAGTTTTATCAATGCAATTATTGGATAGCGCACTTAAAACCAATAGACGCAAGTTATCAGTTTTTAAAGCACTTTAACCAGATTATAGTTGCAGGGTGTAGTGATTGATCTAGTGTGGTCAAGGCGCAATCACTAAGTAGTGTTATTGCAGAGTGACTCATTCCATAAGCCGAGTTAGGGCCTAGAGCTTGTTCTTTGACAGTTGCAGGGAGAGGATTGAGTGCAGTAGTAGGGAGAGGTATTTTTCCCAATTGTTAGCTAGTCCAAGGGTTTTTGGAGGGAAGAGAAAGGTTGCATGTGTGGTCCATAAAAGGAGTACAGCCAAGGATGAAAGTCCATCACTCCAATAGTAGTTTCCAGAAGGATATCAACCTTTGTGAAATTTTGTAGGAGTAAAGGTATATATGTCAATCTCATCCTAGCTATAAGTATGGAATGATAATCATATAGCATCATTGGGGCATGAGGCATCATTTTCAGGCATACCATACTTGGCACACATTTTCATGATACAAATGGACTTGTTGTCATTGTCACTTAGGGAAGATTTCAACTAGAAAAAAATGGTATTTTCTAGAATTGTTTGTAGCATATTTCAAGAGTTATTTCCATTATAGTCATATGTAGAGGATTTCTTAGGGAATATTTTGGTAGTCGATTAATGGCTTAGGGAATTATTGAGTATCTAATGATCCCAAGGGAGAGGAAGAAGAGGTTAGAAGGGAACTAAAAATGATTAAGGAAATTATGCATGGTCCACATTGGGAAGCATGCAAGACAAATGGAAACCTAGAATATGAGGGATCATGGTCCTATTTCTTAGGAAATAATAAAAAATCCACAATATACATGAATTATGTCATAAAACACTTCTATATTAAAATAATTATGCTTCTTTGGAACATCAAAATAAAACCATAACCATCACACATGTCTATCTAAGGCCTTAATTATAGTATTTTTTAAAGCTTGGACTTTTTACGTTTTTCCTAATAAAAATAAAAAGTTTAAGCATATATCCACAACAAAAATAGCCTACAAGCCCTAGATTGACAAATTATTATTGCAACATAACTAGATTTTTATTTAACCATGGTATTCTTTGAAATAAAGACTATAACTACAAAGAAAGAGTTATTTTTTAAACCATTTTGTAACACACAATGATGGCTCTAGATCAACAATCACACAAAGGAAGGCTTATAGATCAAAAAAAACATGAAAGCCAATGTGTTACCTCCAATATCTACACCAAAATATTTCTTCTAGCTTCTTTATGTAACCCTTTACTTTTGTTCCCCAATCCTTGGTGATTTTCTTCATGTCTTCTAATTTATATTGGGAGTCAACCTATCAATGTAAGAAAGCATTCAAATTTAAAAAATATTAAAATGCTCAAGAAACAACAAAATTATGACATATGAGGTACTATTCAAGGTACTTGAAACATATTCAAATTAAATAGTCATTAAATGATTTGGATAACATACCTCCCATGATCGCAATTCGTTCATCATTATTTTTGTCTAATACCTGCAGTGCCAAATCATTCAACCTCCATAAATATCTATAAAATGAATACAACTCATATTGGTAGTATTATTTACTCTAAGATTCATTTTTATGAGACTGTTAGAGCATACCTTGATAGTGCTTCCAAGCACCTTATAAGCCTTATTTTTGTACTAGCCCCTCATCATCCTAGATTCAAACATGGATTTACTCGATGAGAACAAACTACAAATGAGATAGATATATAACTAAATAGAACTCGTGACTAATCTCATATTAGTTTCGAAAATAATTTATCGGAGTCCTCTAATCTTGGAGAAAACCTCCCACCATCTGAAGGAGCAGCAAACGAAGTCAACATTGACTATGTTGTTGCTTCGTTGGATCAAGGGAGGTTTGCTCCAAGATTAAACGGCTCCAATAAATTATTATCTATTGAAAATGGCCAACCATGTGAAGGTGGAAGTTCCTATGACCCCGCCTTCCCCTCACATCACTCTCAATTCTCCAATACCGAATCTATATTCTTCTAGAAAATATGCATTAAAATTATTCAAAATTGATAAAAAGTGATTGTAAAGTTAAGCAAGAAAGCTAAGATAAAATAAGTACAAAGTTTTTTTATTTCCTTTTGATTTTAACATAAGTACTACAAATTAATAGAATTGGATTTGTTTTATCTCTCTATCCATATTTTACTGACCATCTATATTTCATATTTTACTAACATAAGTACAATAAAGTATGCAATAACTCATTCAAAGGCAATACAAAAAAAAGTATGCAATAACTCATTCAAAGGCATATGTCATAAAAAATAGTTTTTATAAATGAGTTTTATCATCTAAAAAATGTTACAAATATACTAGATATATGTACATCGATCTGTCTTATAATAATAATATGCATCATCATTTTTTAGGCCTCTTATGTGATTTCCAGTTCTTAATTAAATCATTAACATCCACATCTTCATTTTCTGGGGGCTCTTCAGCAGTTGATTGTGTTTGAGTCTTCTCACGTAGAGCACACCTAGTCTCGTACTCACGGCGTCCAAGACACTGTGAGGGGGCATCGCATACAAAAAATATATATTAAATTTATATGGCCAATTTTTAAATATCATTGAAGTAGTTCAGTAATATTAAAAAAAACCTTTGCAATATAATTATTTACCTGGTGCACTAGTCGACATTGTTGGAATAGCTTCCATGTACTCCTCTTCAGGTGGAGGAGCCTCAAGTATGACATTTTATACCATTGAAACCACAAATTTATAAGGACACAATCATAAATGTATAAGCAAAAAAAATTAGAAGTACAAAATTTATAACTACGAAATTATTAAGGATATGATTAATATATAACCATATTATCGTCGTGGGCCTCAGTCGTAGGAACATCATGGGGATGCTCCCCACTAGAATGGGGCTGCTCAGGAGCACCATTTTGTGGCGGTACTACACTATCAATGCACTTATCTCCAGTACTAATGGACTTGTTGATAGTGTTGTTCCCTTGATTAAAACAAAGTAACACATTCAATTTATGGACGATATCAAACATGAATGTATTTTATAAGCAATGAAAGGTTAATTTGGATTGATTTTTATTTATCTTATCCTACAAACTGGATGTTAGGGTATTCCCCATGCTTTTCGAGCGTTCAACGATGGCTTGATAGTCGTACATATAACCAATCTGGAGGTCTTCCTCCATGGTTTCAGTTCTGAAGTTGTCGCCCTGCACTGCATAAGAGTATGTATTTTTAATTTTGTTGCTTGCAATTACCTGAAAGTTGGAAGGTAATACAAATACTATTGTTAATATGTTTGGGTACCTACAATTTGTGACTGTAACTTCAGGTAGTCGTCCTGGCCTAGCTTGTGTTGGCCATGTTTGGAAATCCTTGCTTTGGTTTCCTTCGAAGTGTCAGACAACCTATCATCAAAAATTTCAAGTATGTTATATACCACACTTTTATTTAGTTCTAAATAAAATTAAAGGTATTGAATTCAAAATGTAATTTACCTTGAGGTACCATTTGGTGTTTTTCCTTATTTTCTCATTTTTTTTCCTCTACATCATCAATGAGCGCCTTCCACTCCATCTCTATAACCACGGGAGGATATTCATACCTAATGTTCTTTTGCAAGTGAACCCTATACACATATCGCATAGATTTTAAATATTGGCCAGCTAAGGAGGTGGTCACACTTTTATTGAAGGTATCTACTCCAAAGAGACCTTCAAGATAATCCATAAGTTTTTTTTTTAGGATGGAATTCTGGGAATTCCACCTTGTGCGTATGGTTGGCCCAAAAATAAACAACGCCTTGGTCTCTAAGTGCCTATAAAAATGGTCGTTTCCTACACGCAAAAAGATATGATTATTAATTTAAAAATAATAATATAAATTATTTGTGTTTGAAATAGACAACATGAAATAGTTAAAATATTAAAAACTACTTGGGAGTCTTATTTGTTTTAATGGAAGCTCTTCCTCGTTGACCATAAATGTGCAAAGAAGGGTCCCTATGTTGATAACATGTCTTTCTCCAATAAATGAAACCATATAATCCATGTTATCAGGCTCATATATATCACCACCTCCAGATCCTGGTTGTGTGGTTGTCTGGGTGTGTGTGTGTGTCATGGCTCCCATCTAAAGATGTGAAAGGTGGAGAACTAAATATCCTGGCAGGTATATGAGGGCCCGCGTTAGGAATCTGTGGTGTCTGCGCATCACCACTACTACCAACATCGGGTTGAACAGACTCCAAATAACTCTATGTAAGAAATAAAATGTTTTTTCGTTTAGATAATGTAAAAGTTAAAAAAAAAAACTTTCATAATTGAACTTATGAGATAAAAAAATCAATTTGAATTATAATTATTACCTTATATGTCCTAAGTTGTGGCATAATGAGCTTTATCCTTTATTTGACATCAATGGTTTGATCTACAAGGTCTAACAAGTGCGCAAGTTCCTTGTTTGCTTTAATGATCTTTTTTTGTATTATTACCATCGGATGGGGAATGAATACAACTCCTCCTCATCGGGCGAATCATGAACATCATGACCCGTAGACTACATATTTCCACAAAATAAATGTTATTTCAGTTATATAAATAAATAAAGTAATTGATCATCACACATAAAATTATATAAACAAATAATAAAATTCACGTATAATGTAAGTAGAAATTATTAATCGTTTACATGTTCTATGGTTGTCCCTTTTCCATGATCATCATGCCACATCAGAATATAATTAGAACCTCAAAATATTTAAAAAATTGTTAAAGATTAAAAATAAAAATGATTTCCACACAAATAAAATTATGTAAACAAATAATAAAATTCACATTAAATGTAAATGGAAATTGTTAAGCGTTTACATGTTAAAGATAAAAAAATATTTAATGCAATAAGCAGAGGTTGCTTAAAGAGGTGTTGCATAAGTACCCGCACACTATTAGTCATTGTATCTATTCGATTCAAATGGTAATCCACTAATAACTCTTCCTTGGGAGATATTTTTTTTATTGCGCACATGACTACATGATTCCCTTCACATCCCTCATATATGCAATTTTGTTGCTTGTTTGTTGTCACGGGTCATGTGTTGTTTATAAACCCTACGATATTGTTGGAATCTATAGGTCTTCCATCAATATAGATAGTTTCTCCCTTATTTGTATTGTTGTTTATTAATTGTATATAATTTGCGGCGAGTGCATATCTCTACATACTTTGCATATATCGGACCAACCACATCCAATCGCTATAATAATAACACGGTCTAACACAGTCCATCAGTTCAATTATTGTATTTTATTTTACAGTTATTATATCCATGGAAAATAGCCCCAGACCATACAGGGAGAATAGTATAGTGTGATACGTCCTATTGTTGACAATGAAGTCAGTGTTCAACGGAGGCAGTTACTTAGGTACCCATCGTTTCATTGGATGCTTATACATGAGTGGCACCTCTATGTCTCCTATGCTCTCATTATCATAAATCATGATCTTTCTTCGGCAAGAAAAAATTCCATCCATCTATGGAATTTTCTTCTGACCTTTTCACCTCTAGTCATTGTTCGCGTATCAAATCTACTAGATGCAATTGTATTTCCCTTTGTTTTTCCTGAGCTTCCCTCACTCGAGGAAGAAATATCTAACAGGTACATATTTGGTTGTACCTTCAGTGAATCGAATCAAATATATAGTTATCCAGGATTGTAAGAATATAGTGAGATATCTAAAATTCTTTTTATATTTTGACACATTCATTAGTTTCCACTCATACTCATGCTCTCAACTAATTCAAGGTAACCAAACTTCCTATGAATATGGTTTTTCAATAATCAAGTGTTCAAGGTGAACAGGGTGAAGTGACCATCATTATGAAAGATATTTTAGATGCATTTTTTAATATGAAAGTCATGATAAATTTAATAATTTTACAACATAATTATCCCAAATAAGTAGACATTTTATTTAATTGATTTTGATTAAGCGTTGTCCAAAGGATTGAACCAAAGAATCTCATTGCCAATGAAATCCAAAACATTGACAAATCATTCCTTAATTATCATGCAATATTTCCCAATGAGAAAGTGGAAATGTTTAAGAATGTACTTTCAATGAATCACATACAAATATCAATATATACCTTAGGCTAGTAAACTTAAACCAAAAGTGGGAAATTTATCTTTTCCACATGAAAAGTTAACTACAAAAAGTTTCACCCATCTCGATAAGTATACATCAAGTTGGATGAACTTCATTATTAGTGAATTTGTAATTTTGTGTCCAAGTCTAGAAGTTGGAAATTTTGTGGGAGATAAAGAGTTTAGGGAAGTCAAGGAGTTGGGAAGTTGGAAAGCCAAGAGCCCCAAACTAAGTTTACAAATAGAACCATTTCCTTCAAGTAAAGAGTTAT
>JASDQU011504894.1:5878-18031 GCA_032191745.1 Picea mariana
CACTAGAGTAAATTAGTGTCCATGGGACAAGTGGAACCCTACTCCCAATGGTGTGGTATATGAGGGGACAAGCTAGAACAAAAGTAGGCAAAGAATATTACATAGGGTTAGGGACGAGGCCAGCTTGAAAATACCTAGGCAAGCTATTATATACAAGTATATTATGAGGCATGATGCTCTTGAATACTTGTAAGGAAATGAGTTTGATGGTTCTGGAAATAATCAAAATCTGAGAAATATGGAGAAGGTTATACAATTTTAGTCCCTATGGATTAATGATTTAGACTCAGGAGTGACAAGGACAAGTAAATTTCGGTGTTCATGTTTATGGTTGGGAGGAACTAGTTAGTTTGTTTCTATTTATTGAAGGAGATTCATATATGTTCTTTAATTTTTTTATATTTTTGTTCTACTTATGATATATTACATTACAATAGGAAATGAATGTAAAATATATAGTGTTTGTTACACTAGAGAATGTTGGTGATATTTATAGTTTCTAAGTACTTACATATAAAAGAGTAATGTGTTATTTTTATCATTGAACTATTGGCAGTACTATATACTAAAATGCCAGTAGAATATTTCTACCTTGAAAACAACATTGTTCATAATTATGTTGAAATATTATGACTTCGAAGAATATTCTAATTATAATTGAGTTATTATCTTGTATATCAAATCCCCTATTATGGATTGATCATGTTGGGTATTGTATAAGACCAAATCCCCTTTTGTGGATTGGTCAAACCATATTTATATGGTGGTGTTTGTAAAGTCGCCCCCCAGGGTTTATAAAGTGGTTTTAACCATTATTGGAAGAATTTGTCCCTACTTAGTGAAGAGACATAACCCTAGTACCTCCTCAACATGTATTTGTAAGTGAGGATGGTGCCTCACTTGTTCATTCACTCACTCACTCATCCAGTGTGCATATCTTGAAGGCAGTTGTAGTTGTAGGAGGAGGGAAAAGAGAGACACATACTTAGTCTTGGTTTATCTTTGGTGTTTTGGTCTTAAGTCTTAGTATTGTATTGGAAATCTATTATTGAGGAAGTTTTTGTTGGGTTTTCTCCCCCATGATGGTTTCCCAAGATAAAATGTTGTGTATCTTGTGATTGTGTTTCTTTTAGTGATCCTAATTATGTTGTTTTTTTGGAAATGTTCTAGTAAATTGAAAATAACCTAATAACAACATTAATATTAACATGGTATCAAAGCTTGACTGAATATAGAACCTTTCGCTGAGTATCTAAAAATGTCACTGTTGTTGTACAAGGAAATTAGGGATTTTTACAGAAGAGGAATTTCTGACCAAAACCTATCTAGGGAACTGTGCCCTACCCTAGCGCATCTTTTGGCAGCTTGAGCACACCTTTTTAGTGGCCAAATTATGTGGGAAGTCAAACCCTAGTTTTGACTGGTACCAGAAAACTAGAACCAGTATCAAAAGTACCAGTCCAAAAGTGTGTAGGTCAAGTTTCAAGGGGTAAGACTTGAAATTTTCTAAAACGGCCAGCTCCATCCAACTTCTCTCATCCCATCACATCATCTCCTGGTAAGTTTAGATTCATTTTCTCAGCACTTTCATTTTCTCGTCATTTTCCTAGCTCCAGGTCAAGATGTCTACAAGCACCAAGATTATTGACAAGTTAGAAGGTGTGGAAAATTTTCGTGCCTAGAAGTGCAAAATTGGACTCATTCTTGAAGAGAATGACCTTGAAAAATTCATAAAACAAATTGTACTAGAACCCGAAGAAGAAGAAGCTAAAGAGAAGTACAAGAAGGATATGATTAGGGCCAAAAGGATAATTACATATTCCAATAAAAACCACTTTATCCATCAATTGTCTTCTAAGAATACTCCAAAAGAGATGTTTGATGTGCTAACTAGAATGTATGAAGGAAAGAACATCAATCGAAATATGAACTTGAGAACCCAACTCAAGAATACAAAGATGTAGAAAGGAGAAACAGTCCAATACTATTTCTCTAGGGTTACTCAATTCAAGGAACATTTAGAAGCAATTGGAGACAACTTGGATGAAGATGAACTCATCATGACAACTCTTAATAGTCTCACAAGAACTTGGGATTCCTTCATCCAAACTAGTTGTGTAATAAAAGAGAAAATCCAATTTGACAGTCTATGGGAAGAATGTCCTCAAGAAGAAGCAAGAGTGGCCAACGGAGAAGTCGTACTATTAATGAATGGATATCAAGCCCTAGCTTATCATGCTAAAGGAGGAAAGAAAAGGTCTCATTTCCAAAGGGAGACTAATTTTCATAAAGAATCTCACTCTCCAAAGTGATTCACCCATTTTCATAAAGAATCTCACCCTCCAAAGAGATTCCAGAAATACCATAAGGATCAAATAAAGGGAAAAGACTTCTCTTCTTATCAATGTTATCATTGTGACAAGATGATACAAATTGCTAAGAATTGTCCTACCAAAAAGGAAGAATACAAGAACAAAAATAACAAAATATGTCATGCCCATGTAGTTGAAGATGATGAGCCACCCAAGAAGTTGACCAAAGAAGGAATTGAAGATTATGTGACACCTGGAGAGGATACTTGGCTCATATATAGTGGTGCCTCTAAGCACATGAAACATCAGAGAGACATTCTCTCTAGCCTTATTGTTGAGATTCAACAAGAAGATCCTAGTGAAAATTATGCACCTACACTAGGATGGAGCCTCAGGCTACTATTAGGTGGAAGTCTATTTTTAGATGATGAGCAAATTCTATTTATAGATGATGTCTATTTATAGATGGTGAGCGAATTATATTTATAGATGTATGTCGACTATTATTATCCCTTAATAATAGTTGGACAATAAATATTAGTCTATTCTCAATGAGCACTTGGAAATAGTTAACTAAAGTGGAAAACCAGTTAGCTATAGGAAATTCGAGTTCAAAGGTTGACTGGTGGGACATCCAAGTCGAATTAGTTGTAACTGAGTGACTCAAAGTTGTAACAGAGTTATATGTGTAGTTATGTGAGTTGTAAAGTAGTTTAACTCAGTTAAGTGAGTTAAGCTCAGTTGGACTAGTTGTAACTGAAATTACACTAGTGAGAGATAAGTGAATTAATTATTAATTAATTCACAATCAATGATCTCACATGCAACTGAATATTTACCATTGTTAACTACATGCATGTCAAATCCAGTGGAGACCCAATTGAGATAACAGGTGAAAGGGACAGTTTGACTATCAATTGTGACATTAGTGAGTGCACTCATGAAACCAAACACACATTGGATGTGCCCATGAGGAATGCGTAGCCTAGGCAAGAGGAATTCATTCATTGTAGGGATTTCCATCAGCAGGGATTGCGCAGAGGAGGTAGGTTGTCTGGAGGCAGTAAATTGGCACATGCATTTGCCAATTTTTGTAGGACAGTGTGAGATGATTGTATATTGTACTGAGAGCTCTTGGATTAGATTTTTGTATGAGAATGTTTCATGATCCATGATATATACACAATATATGATAGTGGGGTTTTTATCTTTATGATTTCCTGGTAAAAACATCTGTGTTATGTGTGATTGATCTTTCTTCTTGATATTGCAATTGGCGACCATGTTTTAAATTCCACAATAATATTTGTAGAAGCGATTATGTATTTAACAGTGGCATATAATTTTTAGATTAGGAGAATCCAGGCAATAAATAATTTTTATTAAAATTTCTACATGGTATCAGAGCACAGAAGATTGCAGAAGCTGAGTTTGTGATTGGATAGAATTCAAATTTGCAGAAAGACTTTCTCGATGCTACAGTTGATTGAAGATCGAAATGGATTTCAATGGACTGAGGTTAGAGTATGCACTCGAGGGCAGCTCGAACTACATTTCTTGGAAGGATAGGATGGAGGAAGTACTCGAAGACAATGGCATGAAGGCATTCATTGACAAAGATGTTCCTAAGCCAGATGTTGCAGACGCTGCAAATATTGATGCATGGCAAAAGAAAGTGGCAAAGGTGAGGAGGATCCTGTTGGAGGGAGTATGAGACCACATTGTCTCAAGCCTCCATGGGAAATTCACACCATATTCAATGTGGAAGACTTTGATGGATCTATTCCGAAACAGCAGTGACCATAGGAAATTGGCACTCAAAGATAAACTCAGGAAGATCAAGATGGAGAAGGGCGACTCCATTCCAAAATATCTCACGAAGTTTTTCCAATGTCAGGATGAGCTGGGGAGTGTGGGAATAAAAGTCCCTGATGATGATTTGGTGAGCTTGGCTCTCCTAGGAATTCCCAAAAATTGGCACAGTTATCAAGAATCTGTTAATGGAAGGGAAAAATTGCCAGATTGGGAATGACTATGGTTGGATTTGGTGCAGGAGGAGTTCAGGAAGAACACCAGAGATGGCTCTTCATCAAATCATGATGATGAAGAGGATTGTGCTTTGGCTGCCAAGGCAAGGAAAGGGAAGGGGAAGAAATTCCATTCAAAATCCAAGTCTAAAGGAAAGAGGCTGGATTTTTTCAAAGTGAAGTGTTTTCACTATCATGAACATGGGCATCTCACTACTAACTATCCGTAGAAGAAGAAGAACAAGAAGGTTGTTGGAGCTGCAGCTATTGAGGCCCTCGCCTCACAATTTGAACTTGACTTCTCCTTGATCGCATGCATGGTGTCAAGTGCATTGGGATCAGTGCGGTATTTGGATAGTGGCACTTCCTTCCACATGACGGGAGATAAGGAAATTTTCAGTGACTTGGAGGAGAGAGATCTCAAAATTCATATAGATATGGGTGACGATGGATAATACAGTGCGACAGGCATTGGTACCATTACCTTTCAGAGGGAGTCACGTAAACCATTTCAATTGAAAGATGTTATGCATGTTCCAGGTCTAAAGAAAAACTTGGTCTCATTCACAATGTTGGAGGACAAAGGCTATGGCGTTGTTTTCAATGATGGAAAATCCTTCCTGCGACATAAAAAACTGGGTCAAATCAAGAAGATAGGGATTTGAGATAAGAATATCTACAAGATGGAGGTAGATGGCTATGCTGCCAAGATGGGAAAGGCAGAAAAAGTGGTGAGCTAGGATGAGGGTGAATTATGGCACAGGATATTGGGCCATATTCATCATGGAGCCTTGAAAATCATGTAGCAAATATCTATTGAAATTCCAATGGGAACACTTGCTCAGTTAGATCAGTGCAAGGGTTGCACCATGGGGAAGTATGTAAAGTCCACCTTTCATGAAAAGGAGAACCGTGCTTCAATGATCCTGGAGAGAATTCACACAGACGTGTGTGGACCATTATCGGTTTCTTCAACAACAAAACATAAGTATTATGTTATTTTTTGTTGATGACTTTTCTCGTAAATGCTGGATATTCTTCATGCAGAAGAAGGATCAAACATTCTCAAAGTTCTGTGAGTTTAAAGCATTGGTGGAGAAAGAGTCAGGGAAGCAAGTGAAGGCTCTAAGGAGCGATAATGGTGGAGAATACATCTCTAACGAATTCAAAGACTTCCGCAGCAAAGAAGGAAATCAAAGAGAACTCATAGCACCTCATAACCCACCACAAAATGGGGTCGCCGAGAGGAAGAAAAGAACGATCGTGGGTGCAGCATGAGTGGTGTTGCATGATCAAGGCCTACCAATGCATTTGTGGGTGGAAGCATGTAACACTACGGTTTATGTGGAAAATCGTTGTCCTCATAGAGTACTTGGCATGAGTACATCTGAAGAAGCTTTCACTGGTAAGAAACCTGATGTTTCTCATTTTAAGATTTTTGGCTCATCTGTTTATGTGTATGTGACCAAGAATGCCAGGAAGAAGATGGAGACGACTGCTGAAGTTGGGATATTTGTGGGGTACATAGAAACAACCCATAATTATCGTGTGTATTTTTCTAACAATAAGATGATTGTTATGTGACGGGATATAAAATTCGATCAGGGGAAATCCATGCGGTTGTCGCTTGAGATGGAGCTAGACTTGCATGTAGAGGAGGAACTGTTGGTTCCCAAAGATGAGTCTCAAGATGTGGATCAACCACATGAGGAGGTTCATGGAGTGGAGGAAGCCCCCCATGCAGATCCATCCATCAGAAATGGTAGAAAGCGCACGACGGAAGATGATAGATTGAGACAAGATGTGCACAATATGTAGGAGCCCCTACTTCACAGCGCAGACAGAGACAGTCTCCTGATCGATTTACTGGATACATGGCTCTCATGAGAAAATGTGTTGTGGCTAAACCATCTTCCTTTAAATAAGCAGTGCAGGATCCCACTTGGGTTGATGCAATGGTGGAGGAGCATGACTCCATTGTAAAAAACAATGCATGGGAAATTTTCCCAAGACCGGTTGACAAATCAGTGGTAGGTTCAAGATGGATCTACAAAGGTAAGATTTTAATCATTTTTCTTTATTTTGATGATTTAATACTGACTGGTGATGACCAGCTGATACACTCATGCAAGGAGGACCTTGCAAATGAGTTTGATATGAAGGATATGGGCCTCCATTATTTCCTTCGATTGGAAATATGGCAACGAGATGGTGAACTTTTTGTGTCTCAAGGAAAGTATGCAAGGGAGATACGGGGTAAGTTTCACATGGAGGGATGCAAACCCATGGATGCTCCTCTTCCAGGAAACTGGAAGAAAGAGGATGATACTTCTGGAGAGATAGTGGATGCTACTATCTATCGACAGTTAGTGGGTTCGCTAATGCATCTAGTGAACATGAGACCAGACATTTTCTATGTGGTTAACCAGCTGAGTCAATCGATGGTTAAGCCTACCAAGATCTTTTGTAAGGTGGGTAAGCATGTCCTGAGATACCTAAGGGGCACATCTGAGTATGTCTTCTGGTACAGACAGACGAATGAGGTGAAGTTGAGTGGCTTCACGGATGCATATTGGGTGGGCAGCCCAATGAACAGAAAGAGTACATCAAGGGGGATCTTTAGTATCGTATCTACAGTTGTTTCTTGGTACAGCAGGAAACAAAGATTCGTGGCACTCAATTCAACGGAATACATGGCAGTGTTTCAAGCTGGATGTGAGGCTATCTGGATGAGAAAGATATTGGTTGGTTTGTTTGGTTCTCATTTATATCTGACAGTGATTCATTGTGATAATTGGAGTTGCATTAAACTCTCGATTAATCCTGTGTTTCATGATAGATCTAAGAATATAGATATCCAGTATCATCATATCAGATATTGTGTGCAGTGGAAGATCATGTTTCTTCAGTACATTCCTATGGAAGATCAGGATGAAGATATTCTGACGAAGGTGCTCACTGGGAGAAAATTCGAATACCATAGAGACAAGATTGGGGTGAAGGATAATCCCTTTCTTGTTGAGAGGGAGTGTTGAGATTCAACAAGAAGATACTAGTGAAAATTATGCACCTACACTAGAATGGAGCCTCAGGCTATTTTTAGGTGGAAGTCTATTTTTAGATTATGAGCAAAATCTATTTATAGATGATGTCTATTTATAGACGGTGAGAGAATTATATTTATAGATGTATGATGACTATTATTATCCCTTAATAATAGTTGGACAATAAATATTATTCTATTCTCAATGAGCACTTGGAAATAGTTAACTAAAGTGGAAAATTAGTTAGTTATAGGAAATTCGAGTTGAAAGGTTGAATGGTGGGACATGCAAGTGGAATTAGTTGTAACTGAGTGATTCGAAGTTGTAACAGAGTTATATGTGTAGTTATGTGAGTTGTAAAGTAGTTTAAATCAGTTAAGTGAGTTAAGATCAGTTGTACTAGTTGTAATTGAACTTACACTAGTGAGAGATCAGTGAATTAATTATTAATTAATTCACAATCAATGATCTCACATGCAACTGAAGATTTACCACTGTTAACTACATGCATGTCAGATCCAGTGGAGACCCAGTTGAGATAACACGTGAAAGGGACAATTTGACTATCAATTGTGACATTAGTTAGTGCACTCATGCAACCACACACACATTGGATGTGCCCATGAGGAATGAACAACCTAGGCAAGAAGAATTCATTCATTGCAGGTATTTCCATCAGCATGGATTGCATAGAGGAGGCACGCTATCTGGAGGTAGTAAATTGGCCCATGCATTTGCCAATTTTTGTATGACAGTGTGAGACAATTGTATATTGTACTGAGATCTCTTGGATTAGAGTTTTGTATGAGATTTTTTCATGATGCATGATATATACATAATATATGATAGTGGAGTTTTTATCTTTATTCTTTCCCGGTAAAAACATATGTGTTATGTGTGATTGATCTTTCTTCGTGATATTGCAATTGGTGATCATGTTTTAAATTCTGCAAGAATATTTGTAGAAGAGATTATGTATTTAACAGTGACATATAATTGTTAGATCATGAGAATATAGGAAATACATAATTTGTATTAAAATTTATACACTTACGGAAAAGGACTTTCCCCAAAAAGTTTCACTTGGAGATGATTATCAGTACCCTATCAAAGGAATGGGAGAATCCACCTAGAAATTGGATTTAGGAACTTCTATGAGAATGAAGGATGTACTCTATGTACTAGTTTTGACAAAGAGCTTACTTTCTATCTCAACTCTGGATAAGAAAGGTTTCAGGATTGTATTCATAGATGGTGAAGTTCTTATGTGGCCTAAAGGAAAAACTGTAGAATATCTAGTTGTTATTGGAAAAAGAGGAGGAGGTTTGTACAAGTTAAAAGGTCACTCAGATGTAGCCTTAACTCACTCTACTAAAATTCCTTGTAAACTATGACATACAATACTAGCTCACATAAACTACAAAGCCTTACCATATGTATGAAATGTAGTTACAAGTTTACCAGAATTTAAGGTTGATCATGAAGGTATATGCAAGGAATGTGCACAAGGAAAGAACATAAATAATCCTTTCCCAAAGAGAGACAATAAAGCATAAGGAATCTTGGAGCTCATCCACTCATATGTACACAGTCTAATGCCATTAACCTCTCTAAGCAGGTATGTATACTATGTATCATTCATTGATGATTGCTTTCATAAGACTTGGGTTTATTTATTGAAATCAAAATATGAAGTACTTGTAAATTTCAAGGAATTCAAAGCCTTGGTAGAAAACCTATCCAAAAGAAAAATCAAGATACGCAGGTCAGATAATGGAGGAGAGCACACATCAAATGAATTTGGAATATTTTGCAAAGATGTCAGGATTAAGAGGGAGCTCACCACTCCCTATAATCCTCAACAAAATGGTGTAGTATAAAGAAATCATAGAACAATTATGGAAGAAGCAAAGTCTATGATTCACGATCAAGATCATCGAGTGCACTTATGGGATGAAGCAACAATAACAACAGTTTATGTCCAAAACAGATTATCCCATAGTGCACTTGGATTCAAAACCATCGAAGAAATGTTCTCCAGAAATAAGCCAAAAATAAGCCATCTAAAAATATTTGGTTGTCCATTTTTTGTACACATTCTGAAAGAAAGGAGAACTACTTTGGACCCTTCAGGAAAGAAGAGAATATTTGTTGGATACTGGGAGGTCTCTAAGGCCTTTAGAATTTACATACCAGGTTACCATCATATTGAGATCAACAGAGATGTAACCTTTGATGAAGATGAAACACTCAAAAGATCAAGGAAATGCCATCTTGAAGAAGTATATGAAGAAGAACCTATAGCTCCCAGAGTTGCAGAGCCAGTGAAGGAAGTTACAGTTACCCTCGATGATGAGATTATAAAAGAGCATGATATGATGGAATATCAAGAACCTCTTCAGATGGCGATCTCTCACAAGAGAAAGCTAGCTTGGGAAAGGGAACTTATTCAAGATGTAGAGAAGTATGGTGCCCCAGAAGTAACTATGATAGAAAGCAAGAAACATAAGACATTCTCGAGTTATATGGATTTCATGTGTGATATCATTTAAAAGAAACCTACTTTCTTTGAAGAATCCATTCAGAAGAAAGAATGGGTGGATTCCATGAAAAAATAATACCAGTCCATTATAAAGAATGTTGTATGGGAACTATTTCCCAAACCAAAGAACAAAGATGTGGTATCTGCCAAGTGGATATACAAGATAAAACATGCAACAAACAAAAGGATTGAAAAACATAAAGAAATATTTGTGGCTCATCGTTTTTCTCAAAAGGAAGGTATTGATTATGAAGAGACATTTTATCCTATAGCCAGATACACTTCTATCAAAACCATCATAGCTCTTGCAGTGAAAATGAAGTGGATGTTACACCAGATGGATGTGAAAAAAACATTCTTAAATGGTTTTATTCAAGAAGAAGTGTATATAGAGCAACCACATGGGTTTGAAGTTGAATATAGAAAGACTCATGTATGTGGGTTGAAGAAAGCTTTGTACAGGTTGAAGCAAGCTCCTAGAGCTTGGTATGCCAGAATTGATAGTTTCCTGATGAACTTGGACTTTACCAAGAGTAAATTTTATTCTAACCTTTACTTGAAGGTTATGAATAATGAGCCAGTTATGTAACATCCCCAACCATCCACAGGTCAGGAAATGATACCACTGTGGAACATTCACACACACACACACACACACACACACACACATACACACACACACACACACACACACACATATAACATGCATTTTAATAAAAATTAAAAACATAACACATAGTTACTATTACCATTCAGATTTAGAACAAGATTAATAGTAAATCCACATGCAACGGAATACATGATAACATTCAGGCATCATAGGTATGCATAAAATAAAATTAAGCACATAAATTATACATATATTTAAACTGTAATAACACTGCCAACTGTGTACAGACCTTCCACGAACCTCCCAGCCTTATACCACACTGCTCATCACTCTCAGCAGTAGGTCACCCCCGAGTTGGGACTAAGCTCCACTGGGCAAGGGAATCCTATGCTGGGAAAGGTCAACAGGAAGACACACAGTTTATGAGGAAGGATACTCTCCCAGAAGCCACTTATGCCCATTGCTCATAGACTCTCATTCCCCACATGCCTATCCCACCCCAGGAGTATACACCTTTAGTGTCACACAGTCCATCGACTGCTTCACCTCCCTTGCCTTGGGCTTCAGCAATAGGTCGAACCAGAATTATCAGATATCTGTAGTAGCTACGGGATCCCTTCCATGAGAACTCACTTCCTTAGCACACTCTCTCACCTGGAGAGAGTTTCTCACAAGCCTGACAACCTGCCTCTTCAACCACAACCACCTTCCTCACCTAGATACAGTGTTGCACACAGGACTGACAACCTTCCTTTTCAACCACAACCACCTCCCTCACCTGGAGAGAGTGTTGCACACCTGCCTGACATCCTGCTTCTTCAACTTTGTTCTAGCACAAGGAGGACAACAACAAGACTCAACAAGAAATAGACGACGACGACAACCACATTGAACCAAGGGACTGCATGGCCGCAACAACCCACAGTTATAACACACTAGGCATAGACATTTACAGGATGCTCAGGCTTCATAGAAGACGCAGGTCGGCTTCACGGGTCTGATTTTTAGAGGTGCGTGGCTTATGCAGAGGTCCAACGCAGAGATAAAATGGGTTCAGACGGAGGATGCGTCGAATTCTCAGGAAAACATCACAAGTCGGCCTCACAGTTTTCTGGTTTCAGAGCTGCGTGAGAGTATGCAGAGATCAGTTGCCCAAGAAAATAGGATAGACAATAGATTCCCCAATGGAGGACGAACCCCCAACATGAATTGACTCATCTGTTTTAACTGCATGCACCCAGGTCGAAACTTGTCTTCCTGGAGCCACACTCATTCCACTTAGCACTCGTTCCCTTTCCAGTAACTTAGGACAACACTAGGTCAATTGTCCACCTTAGCCTTTAGGAAATAATAATAAATTATTATCCCCTTTAGAGATAAGCCCCCTATCTTATCTCCTAGGCCCACACTCTTAGCCTCCTCCCTTACCCAACCGTGTGGAAACTTAGTCCCCCATCACTCTTTCTTCGTGATCAGTCTACACGCAACAATGTTTTTATATTAACAAAGTGCATAATTACATGTACAAAATAGGCTCCTGGCCTTTAACACCTAGGCTCTCTGAACTACTTGCACATAATCTTACCAGCTTACAATTGCTCGGCTCACCATCCTACAA
>JASDQU011504895.1:0-21747 GCA_032191745.1 Picea mariana
CTAATTTCCTCTTCTGTTTATGTGTGAGTCTTTTCTTTGACAGGAACCTCGCGTTATAAGCAGCTAAATGTTTTTCTCTCACCTCACACCTTTTATTAAAATCTAATACAGTTACGGGAAAGAGCCTTTAATTTGCAAATCCTATTTTATTCTTCAACCGTAAAATTTCTCTTTATTTCGACCAAATTGAGACAGCATTAAATCTTCCTTTAAATCATTTCATACTCATACTGTTCTTCCATGACTGTCCCTGCAGCAACACAGCCTAATATCGAACCTGGACTATCGAACCAAACACATATTGCTTTAAACCTTTTTGATATAATCCTTAAAACTGCTAATAACCGGGAAGAACTTGAACGTTCATGGGAAGCCATTGAACAAGATATAACTACTCAGGAACAGTTGGAAGCTAGACAATGCCAACGTAGAAATCTTCCCTAGTTTCCTTTACTGAAGGTTGACGTTACCCTCTTACCCATCTTTCACTTACTTTCGGATGCCTTGACACTGTACTTTTAAGCCTTAAGTACAGACTCAGGAACAACATAACCAATATCTACTTCGCAGAGAAAACAAAGCATCGTAACATTCACCCTGATCTCATGTAATTAAGCACTTAGCACAAATAAATGGATCAGATCTAGAAGATTCAAGCACTAAGCACATTCACCTATGTCAGATCTAACATCCAGATTCATCATAAGCACGAAGCATAAACAAATCTATCTAATCATCTCAAAGCAGTTAGCCAATAATACATAAACACATCAACACATTGCACAGAGAATAATAACACAGTATTTACGTGGTTCACCCCCACCTTGGGGCTACATCCACCAACTCTTCATCTTTATTATCTCTTCAATAGGTTACATGAAAAAAGTCTCGAAACCCTTACCCCGCATAGGACAGGAGATCTACGCACCTCGCTAGATCCTCCCTCCTTGCGTTACAGCATGAAGCCCTTCACAATTTGTCACAAACTCTTGCACTTAGCTCTACAAGTTCTCACAGTATGCACAAAGCCTTATGATTCATGATCACACAGATCCAACTCTTAGCACTTAGCCAACTTGCACACACTACTTCTTACATTTCCTAGCCTTCTATTTATACCTAAAAAATAGGCCTAATCATGGATAAACCCATGGGACAACATCCCATTCACATTACATATTCCCAAATCCCAAAAAGGACCCAAAGAGGGGCCGAGACCCCGTGATCTCCACTTCATCTCGCGCTCTGCCTTCGATAGGCTGTCGAATTCCAAAATGGTCAAACTTGACCAAGTATCTACCAAAACTTGGTGAAGGGCCAACAAACCCCCAACACTCACCTATGACTCGTCCCGAGTCACTCTACTCTGGGTAATTCTACCTCAAATGCCTTGAGCTGCTTCGACCTGTTGCTTCGCCAAGACCTCCTGATCGGCGAAATCTTGGATGACTACATCGTTTACTGATCCTTCCAGGTGTTGTTCAGCTGCATTAAAAACCTATTATAGCTCTGTTCCTTTGCCTTCAACTTCTGTAAACAATTGGAAAGCCTTTTCTTGTATGGGCTGGAGTTTCTGAGTTACCTCCATAACTCTCCTCTGGATAGCATGAATCTGCTGTTGGGCGGTCCACTGCTCTTGAGATCTCTTCATTCTTTCCACAACTGACAGGGGATTCATCTATGCCTGTATATTTTCGGCTTGATACTTTTCCTCCTGGAGTTGTGACTATGGTGCTCTTCATTCTAGATTCTCAGCAAGTCGCTCATATGTCAAGGCACTGCGATCAGTGAGCTTCTTAAATTCTAGGGTAAGAGATTTTATCCTTTCAACTACGCTCCTAGCAATTTCTTCTCTTTGGTCCCTTACATCTTGTGGGGTATCGGGTACTACGCGTAGTTCTAGGTCTGTGATGTGTTGTTGTAGCTGCTAGATGAATTCTTCAAGTTGCACTACCTGCTGTGTAACTTGATCTTCCACCTTTACTTCTTTGACTATCATAGAGAGAAGTGCTCTGTTGACTACTTCCTTTACCTCGAGTTGCTCTACGAGCAACTGTTCCTTTTCTTGCTATAGTTGATATTTTTCTTTATCAAACTTCGCTTGGAGAGCAAGCTTTTCCTTTTCTGCAGCACTGCGTTTCTCTACAAGTACTCCCTATACTTGTGCCAAATCCTAGGTGGCTTGTTTGATTTCTTCTTGCACTCATAGAAGACGAGCTTCAATTGTATCAACTAGGCAGTGGAGTTGAGATGGCTCATCTCCCAAGTCTGGTTCTCCTGGCGCAATGGAGACTGCGTGGATGGACTGTAGAGCCTGCTATACCCCTCAAAGTTCAGTATCAATGTGATCATACATCTCCTCTTACTTTGCTTCTTGTTTCTCTGCTATTTCCAGCGAAGCATCTTGCAGGGCTGCTATGAGGAAGTCGAAGTCATCGAAGGTGAGGATGGTCTGCATCTTGGTCATGGAGGATTTTGATTTCTTCCAGGAGGAAGGTCTTGGAGGTGAAACCTTCCTCTTCTTTAAAGGATCAACCTCGTCTCCTTGTTTATGTTCGACTTCTTTGTCGTTCAAATCTTCGCCATCACCTCCTTGCTCTCGTGATATGGAAGCGGTCTTTACGGAAGCATTGTCTATCTCTTGGACTTCTCTGGTATTCTTTGTCTTGCTAGGTCTGGGTGTATCATGCACTGTGTCTGGGATGTCTATGTTAGATATCTTTGCGGTGTCTGCTGGAATAAGGAGGTTCTCCAACCAGTCCTTAGTGATCTCCTCCAAGTCCTCCTCCGCCAGCTTGTAGTAGGACTAAATTTGTTTCTTGTTTTCATCAGCGCGCCCTGTGATGTAAATGAAATGTCGGTCCACGCTGAACTTCATCAATGGCCAGAACTGGTGTAGAGAATTTGGGGTCATGCGAGGCTCGAACTGTATGGTTGTCTTCATCTGGTTGTAATAGGTATGAAAAAAAACATTGGACTTCCATTGTTTATTCATATCGTTCGAGTACCACAGTGTACTGAACTTTACGACCAACAGTTCAAAAGGCTCAATGTCGGGGAAGGTCGCACCTTCCAGCATCTCCCAGGTGATAAAATAAATTAGGATCAATAGCCAGCTGAAATGAAATTAGTACCCTTAATCCTGAGCCTCTCTGCAATTGAGTTCTAACTGGTTCACTAGGTACTTCTCCCAGTTCATTTGAAGACCCTCCACGCACTTCCCTGCGAGGTCGACTACAAAGCTGGTTACTTGGGTCGGTCGATTTTTTCTTACTAACTTCCCTGCAATCATATGACAGGTGAGGCACACTGCGCCACTCTGGATAGAAGCTACCTTATAGCCTTGCATTCCTTCCTTGACATCGCCATAAGTGTCATTTATCTTCTGAGCTAGAGCACAATCAACGACTTTTCCTTGATAAAAGTCCTGTGGGTCAAGTCCTTGCATACTTAGGCCTGTGACCCTATGGATCAACATTAGATCAAATATTATACGATGATTTAACCACAAATAGCCTCCATGGTAACAAGTTACAAGACAACAGCAACTTGATGCATGCATTCACCTCCTGTTGTCATCCGAAGTGGGGAATCTTCATGACATTGAGCAGGGTGGACTGTTCGAGGTCCATAGTCCATTGATGAGGGACAATCTTCAAGTTTTTCCTTTTAGTCCTAGTTGGGTACTTATGTGGGGTGAGTATACCATAAACCTTGTGATCTCCAAGGTTGAAGTCACTGAACTTCAACGCTGCAATCTTATCTTGGTCTTCTTGAACTGCGTAGATCCCTTTCGGGAGATACCCAGTGACCAAGGTGTACTCAAAATATTTGGGCATGCTATCTCAATTTATCACACCGCTCAGAGGTGGAATATAGGTGGGTAGTATAGTCGAGATCAATTTGGCATTCTCTAAGTCATCCATGTGTTTGGTTCTCTGTTCATCGGATGGTCGGGATGGTCCAGATCTGTGAGTAGTACATGGAGAAGCTTGCGGTCCTCTCATTGATGATGCTTGTACACCTGTGGACATCGACATGACTCTTTCAGTTATCAGGTCGATTAGAAATTCTTTAACAATTCTCTCTGCAACGCTCAACTCGTCTGACATACACACTTGGGGTTAGAAATCTCGAGTTCAGAGGGTAACTTAGACACTGTAATGAGATAGAAGGCAATAGAAAAATAGTCACTGTATACAATCAACAAGTCTTTGAGCTCAAATCCATGTTTAGGAAAAGTGTTCTCAGTGCATGGCATGACGGGATAAATAGGTAACTCGACAATGGGTCGCTTGCAACGAGTATGAAGCCTTCATTAACTCAGTTCTGTCTATTATGGCACAGTCCCAATGGTCTAGTGGTGAGATGGCTGTCCATTAAATTTCTTTCTACCCGTTCAGAGAGTTGGTCGAACGGTTATAATATCCCTCAATGACTATATTGCTTTTCCATGGCAAAGTTCCATGTGTCACTGTTCTGCTATTCCGGCGAATCTCCAATTTTGCAACTTTTCGTTCTGTGAAGTTCCCTCTAGAACCTTCTGTAACTTGTCGATCTTAGATTTCTTCTTGCTTATATTCCTAGCCTTCTTCCTAGTGAGCTTCGTATCAATATGACTTTTTCCATTCTGATTCTTATCTTCTTTTGACACAGTTACTTCGTGCTATTGATATTCTTCCAAGGGTAACATTCTTTCGTTATCTGGATAGATATTTCAGTCTTCTGTGGGTCCTCTAGTGTTCTTGAAACTTCAACATCTATGCCATTGTTGTTAGATGGCTCCGATCTATTCTCCTGATCTTCAATCAATTGTGCAATCCTTCTAGTTATAAAATCTTTTAACTCTTGCTTCTTTTGCTCTAAAACTTCTTTTTCTTCTTTCCTTCTGGCCTGATCTTTTTCAATCCAAGGTTTTCCAAGAAACATAGTAAATGGTCTGTTGTCCTCAATAAGTTTAATAATCTCAAAATATTCTTCCATTGAAGTTCCATTAGCATTCATAGGGATCTGGGTGAGCTTTCCACATAGGTTTATCAGTTTTCCCTTAAATAAACCTATTCCTCCCAATGAAGGAGTCCTAGCAGGCTTCCCTAAAATTTCCCAAGTTCTTTCTGTCATAATATTCACCTATGTTTCCCCATCTAGAACACAGTCAATGTCGAAATCTCTTGTTCTTGCTTCAAGGTATTCTTTTTCTTTAAAGACCTCTGATAAGATGATATGTCGGTGATCATTCAAGGTTTCTTTCATATGTAGCAATACTTTCCCTGATTCTTTTTTGGGTTTTGTCATAATTTCTGGATCTGCCTTAGGGTTCTCTTGGTTCATATTCATTGCTTCAAGCTTAGCAATCATTCTAGGACAATCCAATACTTCATGGTCCATATCTTTACAACAAAGACAGCTAGGTCTTCTTCCAGGGCATTTCTTAGCAAGATGTCATGGTTGTCTGCAATTGTAACAGAGGGTTAATCCTCTCTTTCGTTTAAATGATCCATAGCCTTTCCTGTACTACAAACTAGGATATTGGTAGCTAACCTGCAAACAATTCTTTATAGGCTCCTGCATCCATTTGTTAGTCCAAACATTATTTTTATGCATAGGTCTAACATATCTTCCACTATTCTTATCAGATCTACTCATATCAAATATTCTTTCATCTACCAGTACCCTAGTTTTCAAGCTAGGACATACTCTATCAAACATACCTATATCCATACTCTAGAAACAAAAATTTGCTGGTTGTCTCACTTCTACAGAGCACAAAGATTTCAGATCTAGAACTTTTCACTATTCTTACCTTTATTAGAGAACAAAGCTTGCAGATATTACCTCTTTTCTTCAAATCTGACCTCTTTTCTTGAGATCTGGCTTCTTTCTCAAGCACAGAGCTTCACAGACTAAGTAGAGTACTGCGCACTGGAGAAACAGATCTACACACAAATATTTTTTTTTAAACTTCAGAATGAATCTTTGCACATAGCTTATTCTTTCTCAGTTCCCAACAATCACAGTTTTAGTGTCCCGACAATGGAACCATTTGTTGGCACAGGGGCACACCCAGGGTTCAACGCTACAACAACGCACCAGAAAAACCCTAACTACCGGCCCTTTCGGCAACACTTGTGAAGAAGATGAAGTCTCACTCGAGGTAGAGGCAGGGGTGGTTGCAGGACTCAGGTGTCTGCAACCTTAGCTGGGACACAGATCTATGATTATAATACTTAACAAAGCACTTAGCAGTAATCATTCATCAATACATAACCAATATCTACTTCGTAGAGAAAACAGAGCATTGCAGCATTCACCCTGATCTCATGTAATTAAGCACTTAGCACAAATAAATGGATCATATCTAGCAGATTCAAGCACTAAGCACATTCACCTATGTCATATCTAACATCCAGATTCATCATAAGAATGAAGCATAAACAGATCTATCTAATCATCTCAAAGAAGTTAGCTAATAATACATAAACACATCAGGACATTGCACAGAGCAGAATAACACATTATTTACGTGGTTCACCCCCACCCTGTGGCTACACCCACCAACTCTTCTTTTTCATTAGCTCTTCAATAGGTTACATGCACAAAGCCTCGAAACCCTTACTCCGCATAGGAAAAGAGATCTACGCACCTCGCTAGATCCTCCCTCCTTGTGTTACATCACGAAGCCCTTCACAATCTGTCACAACCTCTTGCACTTAGCTCTGCAAGTTCTCACAGTATGCACAAAGCCTTATGATTCTTGATCACACAGATCCAACTCTTAGCACTTAGCCAACTTGCACACACTACTTCTTACATTGCCCATCCTTCTATTTATACATACAAAATAGGCCTAATCATGGGTAAACCCATGGACCAACATCCCATTCCCATTACATATTCCCAAATCCCAAAAAGGACTGAAAGAGGGGCCGAGATCCCGCAATCTCCAATTCGTCTTGCGCTCTGCCTTCGACAGGCTGTCGAAGTCCAAAATGGTCGAACTTGACCAAGGATCTCCCAAAACTTGGTCAAGGGACAACACTAGCTTAACCATCGACCATTACAAAATATCAAAATGATCCCTATATACTCAGAGAAATCTGCCACTGACAACAGGAGAGTCGTTGAGCGATTAAATTCAAGGATTTACATCTGCAGGATCTCTTTGAAGATGATGCACGTGGTCTTTTGTTAAACACTGGCTCAAATTGGCATGGCTCTCGCAGGGAACCTTTCAACAGGGGTACCACAGGCTGACTGCTCCAGACCCTCCATGTCTTCCATTTATGGATTGAGCTGAGGTTTCAACCACCCAACCCAACTTTCATTAACTGCTTTCTTCCATGTAGAGTGGTCAAGACTAAATGCGTAGGGGATGACCACGTGCCTGCTCTCCAATACTTGGAAGCTAGCTTCCTTTCCTATGTCCCCTCTCTCATTGTAACCCAGGGCCACGACCCTACGTTAATCTCATAATACATCCCAAAATTTCACGTTTTGGGGGCTTTCATATGGCTCACCTTCAGATTTCTCGATCCCCAAAACCGCAAAATCTCTTATCTGACCAATGGTCATATCTTCTCCACAATCAATGGTTGCGATGCTTTTACAGGATCCTAAATTATTCCTCTATATGCGATTGGGGCCAACTGCTTCTTCTAAACCCTTTTTTCACATGACCACGGGTTGTGAATTGGCGCCTATACTCCAAAGGCATTTCGGGACTTCAGTTATCGGGAGCTTCCATACTACTGAATTCATATTTCCCAATCCGTGAAACTGTGAAATCATCATTCAGGTGCCACATGCTCCACTAGTTTGAATGGCCCAGATTATTTCATTATTTTGCGACTCATGACAATTTCTTGTGGCTCATTTCAAAACCCCCGAAACCCAATTCCGTGAAACCGTTTAATCCGCTGCCACCTGTCTCCTTCAAGATCAACGGCTCATGTTGATTTTAGGTTTCGCATTTCATGAGATCTGATGATTTTTCTCCTCGACTGCTCCGATCCGTGAAATCATGAAATTCTTAATCGTGTGCCATGCATCCTGCTGAGAAGGAGGGCTTAGATCATTTCGTGATTTCGCATTTCGCAAATCTTCGTAACTCTTCCCTTTGACCTTTCTGACTTCGTGAAATTGTGACTCTGCCTGACGCTATTCCTCGTACAACTTTGTGATCATGATCACCCGATGGTCGTCGATCTGATCTTCTTGAAGGATCTTTGTCGTTGAAAGGTGATCTTGCTTGCTTTCTTTATTTGAATCCATATTAAAATCTTCAAGTGTTGTGCTTGGTGCTGACGACTGGAGTTATGTTGATCACTTTAATGACTAGCTAAGGGCTTGGGAAAACAAAAGAATCAACAACAGAGGCAAAAAGAGAGAGAGAGAATATCGACTTAGGGAAAACAGAAAGGCTTGGGGCCGATACTCCTCAGGCAAGATGACAGGGAAAATAAAGTCGATCAAACAGATGGAGGCAAACAATAGAAAAACTACAAGTGAAAGGAAAACCTACGATCAGGTCTGCAAAAGGAGGAAAAAGAGGAAAAAATTACAGACCTAGGAAGAAACCATAACTCATAAGACCTTGACAAGTTTATGTCATAACATTAGGCTCCATGGGGGATAGAGTCCTCCCTACGAGGCACTAAGAACTCTTTTCATAGCTTCAATGACTTAGTGTTGGGTTGTGGAGTCTTCCATTACAAAGAAAACATAAAACATGAACGGTATTTATAATGGTGGGATGCTGACTATGACTTTAAACAAAAAACCTCTTCAGGAAGTGCCCATTTACAGGGCCACCAAAAAATTCATCACCCTCCAGATTCTGTAACCTGTAAGTATTGTTTGGAAATGCTTCATAAATATTCAAGGGGCCGATCCACAAGGCCTCGAATTTCGTATGCTTGCCTCTGTCCTGTTTCGGTGTGTCCCATTTTAAGACTAGATCTCTCGACTGGTAATCTCCTTTTCTCACCTTCCTGTCAAAATCTTGTTTGAATCTATGTTGATGCTTATGTTCTCTGCCCAGGAGTTGCTCTCTTTCCTGCTACACTTTAATCAACTATTGTATCCTTTAGATCATATCATCAAGCTCGCCCTGGTAGTCTTGAAAGAATTTCGCCATGGGCAGGGCCAACTGTGAAGGAAAAACTGCTTCAGTTCCATATACCAGCTGGAATGGAAAGACACTGAGAGATATTTTTGTTGTCACTCTATCAGCCCATAGATAAAAATCGAGCTTTGAATCCCATGCTTTTTTGTTATCCTCCAATAGTCTCTTAATGATTTTGATCAATCTCTTATTAGAGGACTATGCTAGTCCATTTCCCTAGAGGTAGTAGGGGGTAGAGTGAATCAACTTGATTTCAAATTGTTCACAGAAATGGATCAATGGTTCAAATTTGAAATATGCGGAATTATCTATGACAATCCTACTTGGACAACCAAACCTTGTTATGATATCTTCTAGGAAACCAATGATCACCTTATGAGAAGCACTCCTTGTGGGGATAACTTCTATCCATTTGGTGAAGTAATCTGTGGCATTCAGGATCCATCTATGCTGATCGCTGGATGTAGAATGAATCTCCCCAATGAAGTCTAGGACCCATTGTTGAAAGGGCCCTGAAGCAACCACCGATTTCAATGCCAGGGGATTCAGTTGTTGTTTTCCTGAGAATTTTTGACATTTAGCACAGACTCTGACTTTTGCGCAAATGTCAGTGAATAGAGTAGGTCAAAAATAACCAGCCTTGAGAATTTTATGGGCCGTCGTTCTCCAGAAGTGATGTCCCCCACACAAGCTGTAATGAAATTCCGACATAATCCTTTGTGCTTCGTGTGGGTCTAAACATCTCAAAAGTACCCCCAGGGGGTCTTTCCAATATAAATTTTTATCAAGGCAGTATTTAATTGCCTTGAGCTTAAGAGCTCTTGCCTTGATTTTTCCCATACCATATGGAGGTCGCAACTCCTTCAGAAAAAATATAATATCTTTGTACCAGGTGCACTCTGCCAATGGAGGGCTGACTTGTGGGTCTGTATGAGATAACTTAGCTAGCTGAATTTTTGAGAAAGTATTGATGAAGTTAACCTCCAAAGCTTTACAATTAGATTCGGCCAACAACTTGGCTAAAACTTGGCCTTTAACTAGCTTGGTGGGTTTTATTTCCAGGTCAAATTCAAGGATTTTGGCAATCCACTTGCTTCTCCTCTCGTCTATGTCAGGACGGATGAGTATGTCCTTCACAATAGCTGAAGGAATATATGCAATGATCTTTGAATGCAGAACATAGAATCTAAAAGCCTTGAGAGCTTTCACCAAGGCATAGACCTGCTTATCCATGATGTGATATCTAACTTCTATGTCCCTCAATGCCCTGCTGAAAAAGGAAATAGGTTGTTCCAGCCCCTTAACATTCATTTGTAGTAAAATAACGGCCACCATGTCGAATGAAGCAAAGGAAAAAATCAGAAAATATTTGGAGTAATTGGGACTGATCAACACATGTGCTTCAGTCAATGCTTTTTTGATTTGGTTTAAGGATTCTCTGGGCTCAGAATTCCATTTTACTTCATTCCCCTTCCTGAGCAGGGCTATGATATGTTTCACCAATTCAACAAAATTGGAAACAAACCTTCTCAGAAAATTAACTTTCCCCAAGAAAGACTGGACCTCTTTCTTGGATCTCGGGAGTGACAAGGTTTGGATTGCTTCCACCCTACTGGGATCAATTCTTACTCACTCGAAAGATACTATATGCCCTAATAATTTTCCATCCTTCATGGCAAACAAAGACTTCTTGGGATTTAAGGAGAGACCAAATTTCTTGCATTTCAGGAAAACCCTTTTTAAATGCTCACAATGCTCTCTATATGATCTGGAGAAAACTTTAATGTCATCTAGATAGATGACCACACAAACTTGTATTTTTCTCCAATGAAGGCTATGTCCATGGCTTGCTGGAATGTTGCCCCTGCATTCATCAACCCAAAGGGCATTTTGGCATACATGAATGTTCCCCACAGAGTGGTGAAGGCTATTTTTTCTCTGTCCTCAGGCAGGATGGAGATATGATTGTATCTCAAAAAGACGTCAATCATGGACATCCTTGATGATCCAGTTACCCTTTGTAATATGTGTTCCATTTTTGGCAAGGGGTAATTGTCTTTCTTTGAGCTCATGTTCAGGTTTCTGAAATCGACACAAAGTCTAATTTCCCCACTCTTCTTTCTCACCAGGACCAAGTTGGCCACCCACTCTGAATATCTCAAAGGCACGATGATCTGGGCATCCAACAACTTCTTTACCTCCTTCTCCATGATAGGCATCAACATAGGATTAATTTGTCTCAATTTCTGCCTAAATGGCTTAGCCTCTTCTTTCAGTGGGATCTTATGCTCAATGACGTTGGTGTCATATGTCCTGAGGTCTTCATAAGTCTAGGAAAACACATTAGCAAATTATTTTAATAGCTTAGTATACTCAACCCTCTGTTCCCTTGACAAGCTGCTTGACAACTTGAAAAACTTGGGATCTTCCTCTATACCAATGTTGCATTCGGCTATGTCAGCATCATCAATCGGCCTTTGAGATTTCATGACCACATAATCACTATCAAATATCCTTTCCAGAGGGACTAGTCCCTTCAGAATGTGATTGCTCGGTAACTGCACAATATGATGATTAGAAATTTCATTCAACAATATTTCAGGAGGAGGCCCACCTTCAGAATCATGATCCTGATCAATGTGTAAAGCAAAGAACTTGTCAACTAAATCGAGGAATATTTTGATTTCAAGATCATCCTCGAACACCTTCCAATTCTTGATATTATCAGGTACAGAGGGCCTATATCTAACCTCAACATCATACCTGAGCTTGGGTGGTAGTGGGATATTGAACTAGCTTGCTGAGACAGCCAAAGAATCGGCCATGACATTCTCTTCTCTGGGAACAAATGAAATGTTGAATACCGAGAAAAAGATGTCAATAAAATCCCACACCTCATTCCTATAATATCTGAGCCTCGAATGCTTGGCTTTATAAAGAATTATGACCTGATTTACAACCATCTCGGCATCCCCAAACACAGATATCTCTTCAATTCCCATGTCCTTTGCAGCCCTCAAACCCAAAGCGAGAGATTCATACTCTGTCACATTATTGGTAGTTTCAAATTCTAATTTGTATGATAGAGATATGGTTTCCTGAGCAGGGGAAACAAAAACTACTCCAGCACCAGCACCTTCTCTAGAAGAGGCTCCATTAAAGAACATCTTCCACACAAAATTAGTTGGAGGAGAGCCTTCATAGGGAGTACTGTGATTTTTGATCTCATGAGGGGGTTCAGGGGCATCGGTGAGCTGTAATAAGATGGATCCCAAATCAGTATCAAGGGAAAAGATAGGATGATTGGTGGGGTATGCTTCATCACTTATAATGTAGGCTAACTGAGCTTCTCTGTACAACCTTCTATGCTCTCCTCCGAACAATGGAATGGTAGCGTATGTGAGGTCCATATGCAATGTTCCTCAAAGTCTTTTTATCCAATATCTTGACAACAACATGTAAAAATTGGGAGGGACGTCAGCCAACACAATTTCCATGACCACACTCTTCATGGGCATCTGAAACAAGGTCACGACCAGATATTTGATGACCCCAAGACATTTCACTCTTCTAGAGTCAAAGGAATACAAATCATGGTAATCCTTTGTGACTTCTAGTGCAAATTCTTTCATGACAGTTTTGGGCATGAGATTATGAGAGGCCCTTAAATCCATTAGGAAATTATGCAACACCTTATCATGTATGTTCAGGGTTTTTGTAGAATGGAGGGGATGAATCGTCTCTATCTTCTACCATACGGCCTAGGATGACTATTGGTTTTTCATCTTGGAGGTTCACTGAGTCTGTGGAATGGAAAGACAGCTGAAACTGCAATAGCCTAAAGAGGTATTTTTTGAAATGTTCATGCTTCACTAACTCTGAAATGGGCACAGGGATCCCGATCTTTTGGATTTCATGCTCAAAACTAAAGGAGGAAGGGGGCTTCATAACTTCTCTCACCTCTAGGACAATATCTTTGGCTATTGGTGGGGAATCCTGAGCTTTCTTTTCTTTGCTACGATTCGTTGCATCTCTAGTAGGCTTCTCTTCTCTAGGAACTGGATCAGGGATGTCATACTTCCCTTTATTCTTCGTAGACTGGAGGTTGTATTTTCTTGGGCTATTGTTTTCCTTTTCCCCTTTACTCAGCTCATTTATTTGACTGTTCATGAGGAATTCTTCATATGCATATTAAGTTAAATGAGGAAATGGGGAGGTGTCCCCAATACAATGAATTTTAGGGTCTATCTCTTCTTCTTCCTCTTCCTCATCAATAACAAGGTTGTTTTGAAGAGGAGCTTGGATTTTCTGATCATTTCTATCTCTATCCCTTTGTTCCCTTGGCATAATCTGAGGAGCATTGTTGCTCGGCCTCCTGAAGTTGCCTCTATTATCAACATTTTGGGGATTTTTGTATGTTTGTTTCCCCTCTATCCTCATATTATCCATCTCTACAGACAGGGACTTTACCATCTTGGTCAATTTGTCCACCTGAGGGTGAGATGCAGAAGAACCATAGGTTGAGGCCTCATATCTCCCTCTTCCTTTTCCCTTGTTGGCTTTGCTTCTAATCCTGTCAACTTCCAGCACATTGGATTCTACTTCCAGGGCTGCATCTTCAATATTAGCTAAGGAAGTAGCTCTCCTTTCTCTAAGGAAGAGTCATAAATCAGGGTCAAAAGCACTAGCATAAGTGATTTTGGCAGAGGCTTCTGTGGGCTTTATCTCAGCAGGGATTTTTTTATACATTTTGTTGAATCTTTTGGAGAAATCAGAGACAGATTCCCCCTCTTTCCTCTTTAGGGACCCAAACTCTATGATATAATACATAAAGTATTTTTTATCCCCCCACTGCCTCAAGAAGACATCATCTAGAGCCTCGATCCCATCAATGGATCCAGGAGTCAAACCTCTAAACCATTTCCTAACCTCACCATCAAGACTCTGGACAAAGACTATCATCTAGACATCTTCATTTTCAATATTCAGATTGTCTACATAACTATAGAAGGCAACAAGATGCTCTTCAATAGTTATGTCTTCCTCCCTAGTGAATTTGGGCATGTACTTTAGGTAATCTCCAACAAGGAGAGTATTCATGGGCTGAGGCAGGACCAGAGGGGCGTATCTTGTAGCCACTATGGAATCCATTATGTTTCCAGGGGGTTTAGCACCTGCCATAGAGATATGAGGTGGAGGAGAATTAGGAGGAGAAGGGTTTCGAACTGGGGAGACTGGAACTAAGCCTCCAAGAGGAAAGGGAACAGAGGATTTGAAGAAAAGGATAAAGGGCTTGAAGGAAAAGAGGTTTCCCTTTCTGTGGTAGCAACAACAGTAATAGGAGGAGGGGTGGTAAAGACCAGGGTAGGAAAATCTTCTGAGGCATTAGGTCTAAACCATGGTACAATTTTAGGGGATAGAGGAGTGAAAATGATTTCTCCCTCCAATCCCAGACCAGGAGGGGAAATCTCAATAGGAACACTCCCAAAATTTAAAGTTCGAGAAACTCTAATAGAAGGTATAATAGGGGAATGAGAAGAAAAAATTGGAGTTTCTAAAGAAGGACAATGAAAATTATCAAAAATACCTGGTTCAACAGTAGAAGTACCTTCTCAGAGGGCCCTTCCCTTTCTAACAATCTTCTCAGGTTCAGCTTCAGGTGCTGCTAAAGGAAACTACGGAGTAGACCTCATGTGTCTGCCTCTAGAAGCCACAACTGAAACAATGAAGTTGCTAGTGGATCTACCTCAATGGAGTCGCCAGGTACACAGTTGCATTCTTTGATGTACTCTGTTCTGATGCACCTTCAGAATTAGTAGGCTTTGTCGTTCAATCCTAGGGAAAATCTTCAATTTCATCCCTGACATTGGTGCCAGAAATGTTAGCACCAGAAGTCACCCCTGGATTGTGGCAGAGGTAATCCTGATACCCATCAGATTTTTATGTCATAGGTTGGTTGTAAAAAAGGTCAAATGGGCACAGTCTCGAGTAAATATCGTCTTAACTCAGAAAACTGGACTAGCATGCACAAACAAGTGAGCTCTTGGTTCAACTTAAGTCAGTAGGTTGTAGTAAAGGTGAGTAGGAGGAAGACTTTGGTGAGAAAATATAAAGGTCTACCACAGACATCAGGTTTCCCAGCAGCCCAGGAAGAAAAGACTTAATCACAAGATCTTCTTGAATTTAAATCTCAAAGAAACTGAAAGGAATTATAACAACATTATAATTAAACATTCATCATAATACAGTCACACTAACTCATGCGAATCAGTCAATCATGAACTCTTTCAGCATTAGAGGGAAATAAGAGGGAGCAACAAAGCTGACTGTCATTGAACAAGAAGTCTCAAATAAAAATACATAACCAGAAGAATCAGAGCCTCATTAAAACTTTACAAGATGGGAGCCTAGGTTAACCATCGACCATTACAAAATATCAAATGATCCCTATATACTTAGAGCAATCTGCCACTGACAGCAGAAGAGTCATTGAGCGATTACATTCAAGGATTTACATGTGCAAGATCTCTTTGCAGACGGTGCATGCAGTCTTTTGTCAGACATTGGCTCAGATCGACATGGCTCTCACAGGGAACCTATCCACAAGGGTATGGGCTGACTGATCTAGACCCTCCATGCCTTCCATTTATGGATTGAGCTGAGGTTTCAACCACCCAACCCAACTTTCATTAACTGCTTTCTTCCATGGAGAGTGGCCAAGACTAAATGCATAGGGGACGATCACATGCCTACTCTCCAAGACTCAGAAGCTAGCTTTCTTTGCTCTGGCCCCTCTCTCAATGTAACCTAGGGACACTACCCTATGTTAATCTCACAAGACATCCCATAATTTTGTGTTTTGGGGGCTTTCATATGGGTCACCTTCGAATTTCTTGATCTCTTATCTAACCGACGATCAGATCTACTCCACAATCAACGGTTGTGATGCTTTTCCAGGACCTTGAATTAGTCCTCTATACGCGACTAGGGCCAACTGCTTCTCGTAAACCTTTTTTTCACATGACCACGGGTCATGACCTAGCGGCTATACTCCAAAGGCGTTTCGAGAATTCAGTAATCGAGAGCTTCCATACTACTGACTTCAGATTTCTCGATCCATGAAACTACAAAATCGTCGATCAGGTGACACGTGCTCCACTAGTTTGAACGACCCAGACTATTTTGCAATTTCGCGACAATTGCTTGTGGCTCATTTCAAAACCTCTGAAACCCAATTCTGCGAAACCATTTAAAATGTTGCCACATGTCCCCTTCAAGATCAATGACTCATGTTGATTTCAGGTTTCACATTTTGTGAGGTCTGATGAGTTTGCTCCTTGACTGCTCTGATCCACGAAATCATGAAATGCTTAATCGTGTGCCACCCGTCCTGCTGAGAAGGATGGCCCATATCATTTCGCGATTTCGCATTTCACGAATCCTCATAACTCTTCCCTTTGACCTTTCTGACTTCGCGAAATCGTAACTCTGCCTGATGCTATTCCTTATGCAACTCTCTGATCGCGATCACCCAATGGTCGTCGATCTGATCTGCTTGAAGGATCTTTTTCATTGAAGGGTTATCTTTCTTTCTTGCTTGATCTGAATCCATATTAAAAGCTTCAAGTGTTGTGCTTGGTGCTGACGACTACATCCCGTGTTGATCACTTGAATGACTGGCTAAGGGCTTGAGAAAACAAAATGATCAACAATAGAGGCGAAAAGAGAGAGAGAGAAGATAAACTTAGGGAAAACATAAAGTCTTGGGGCTGATACTCCTCAGGTAAGCTGACAAGGAAAATCAAGTCGATCAAATGGATGGAGGAAAAAAACCAAAAAACTACAAGTGAAAGGAAAACCTACGATCGGGTTTGCAAAAGGAGGAAAAACAGGAAAAAATTACAGACCTAGGAAGAAACCATAGCTCACAAGACCTTGACAAGTTTATGCGATAACACATTGCATCCCTTGAGACCAGTGTGCCCCACCCTTGGGTGTGCTTCTCATGGCTATGTGCCCCATCCTCTTTGGTGCGCCCCTTCTCTTGGTTGATTTTTCCCCATGTTTCACCTTATGCTTGGGAAAACCCCTTGCCTTTTTTGCACACCCAAGGCACCCACTTTCCAAACTAGTGCAACTCTTGGGTACTTGAGCAACCCAAAATTCGGTCACCTTGAGGACTTGGGAAAGGGTGTCCATGCCCTTCTAGCTAAAAACCTTACATAAACCCATTTACAACCAATGGATTTTATATCTTGAGGACAATCAACAATTTTCCAAGTGCGATTCTTAGTCATAACCACATATTTATTTCCCATTGCTTTCCTCCATTTTTTCTTATCTTTGACTACCTCTGCAAAAGTGGATGTCTTGGTAGTTTCTTTAGTAGCAAGAGAAAAATTCCTTTGACCCATTATAGAACTCCTCATACCCATTTTATCTTTTTCATCAGGTTTCACTTCCTTAAGAACTTGTGTTTGCCACTTTGGAATCCTGTGTACAACCTAAGATGGATTTAATTTATCAACCTAATAAATATTATATATGTTAACTTCAATTGAATCTTCTAAGTTAACTTGTGAAGAATTTGAAAATTCTTCATCTTCCAATTTCTTTTATGATTCCCAATCCATTGTAAACCAATGGTCATCCCTTGATTTGTTTTTTTTTTTCATCCTTTGTTGATCCTCAGTCACTTTTTTCTCCAATTAACTAAGTATCTTATCAATTTCTTCCACATTTAGAATTTTTGTTTCATTAAAAATAACATTCTGGATAACAATAAAGTTTCCATCTGACCAAAGTCTATACCCCTTTTTCTATTCAAAATATTCGGTCAATATGCATTTCATACTTTTTGAATCTAACTTAGTTCATTTTTATTTTGGAATAAGGGCATAAAAGATTGAACCAAAAACTCGATTCTTGATCTTTGGTTTGAATATATACCATGCTTCAATTAAAGTAATTCCATCCAAACATAAGGAGGGGGGTTGATTCCTATGGTAAACTGTTGTATGTATGATCTTATCCAAATACGTTCAACTCCACATATTCAACTTTAACATTTCTCTAGACATACCCATAAATGTTTGTTTCATCCTTTTAGTCACTCCATTTATTTGTGGAGTGTAGGATTTAGTCAATTGTATCCTAATACCTAGTTCTTGGAAATATGCTTGGTATTCATTGGAGGTGAATTCACCTCCATTGTCAGTTCACAAAGTAGTAGTTTTTTCTTTAGTTGTAGTTTCAACTAATATTTTAAAATACTTAAACTTCTCAAATGCTTTTGATTTTTCCTTTAGATAATACAACCAATTCATCTTGCTAAAGTCATCAATAAAAATAAGAAAGTACTTGCATCTGCCAAGTGAAGTTTCCAAAGGTCCACAAATATCCCTATGATCAAGTTGTAGTCTCTCAGTCTCCCTTCAAGTACTTGTAGGGAATGATAACATGTTTTGTCTACCATAAATGAAATATTGACATCTTGAATTTTCTTTCCAAATTACAAGTAATCATTTTACCGTTCCTTGTTGTTGAAGCTGAATGAGGCCATCAACATTTAAGGGTCCAAAATGAACATGCCCAAATCTAATGGGTGTAATTCTAGTCTCAATTGATCCTACAAATTCCTTCATTCTTTGAATGATAGTGCCTTTCATTATAAGATGTTTTTCATCCTCATTTTTCCATCATTATTTTCAAACCATTCTTTAATGAGTTGATTTTAAGTATCCCATTTTCCATCACAATTTGATGTCCTAACTGGTGAATCAACACCAAAGAAAACAATTTCTTTTTTATTTTAAATGTGGGAATATACCAAACATTAGAAATCATTCTTTCCCCATTTCCTGGTAAAAATGCCTTCTTTGAACCTTTTCCACTTGGTTTGTGCGTGGTGTCATCTACTAAGAAGATTGGATTTAAGTTGCAATCTCGATAGGTCCAAAAAAAAAAAATTCTTGTAAGTCGTATGTTGGGTGGCTCCTGTATCCATGATCCATGCATTGTCATAATCACTTCTAAAAGAGTAAGTTATCATAATTGAGCTGACTAGTTTTTCTTTTTGGAGTGTTATAAATACATATTGAAAATCCTCTTTTTCCTCTGCATTTTAGTATTGGTCATATGTAGACAATGTTTTTTTGTATTATCTATCTTATCATAAGAAATCCTATAATTAGAGGCACATTGTCCAACTTTATTGCATTGAAAACTAGTTATTGTATTCTTTCCTCTTCCCGTTTCATGAGATTTTGAATCTTGATTTTATTCTTCTTTTGATGATCCTTTTAGATTCCAAGTCATATATCCTCTTCCTCTACCTCTTCCTCTTCCTCTTTTAGAATACCGATTCTGATTTCATTGATTGCCATTACCTTTTTGTAGGGAATATATATACATTTTGTTAAACAATTTGTGGTGTTCATACTTATACTGACAACCAATACATCCTCCCCTAATTGTTTCTACTTCCACATGATTTATAATGATTTTATAACAACTCATTGAGTTTGTCTAAAGTTATATTTTGTAATTTATCCTTGGTTTGCATTTTCTCCAAAAAGTGCTTGCATTATTCTGATAACTATGATATCAAAATTGTGACCATCAAACTGTCTTCTATTTTAGAAAACCCTACTTTAGTAATCTCTTTTTTAATATTTTTGAGCCTGGAAATGTATTCCATGACACCCCCCGTTCATTTAATTTTTGTTGTAATAACTTTAATTGAAGGTCAAATCGTTTTACCTTACGTTGTGAATAAAACAACTCTTTAAGGGTTTTCCAAGTTGACCAAACATCTCCACAATTATGAATGTGAACAAAGACTTCATTGGAAATAGTATTGTTGTAACACCCCTGTTTCCCCCAGTTTGTAAATATAAATATATTGGCCAAGAGACAATGGAAACCTTGATATGTGTGAATGTTTGATTTGAGGAACCTTTGTATAAAAGGTCAATGAATATAATTTCTGTTATTAATAGAAAATGGATAAGTGTTGCATAATTGCTGAAAGGGGGGTTTGCCAAGATAAACCATAGATGATATGAAAGAGATGGTGAGGGGAACCGGGAATGGTTGAGATAACCCCCACCAATCTAGTACCTTGCTGGATTTAATTTCTCAGGACCATAATAGTCCTCTGACCCAAGGATGAATTACAGTCAGGTTGTTAGGTGAGAAGACCTCCTCAAGAGTTAATGAGGGGATGGGGCAGAGTGCCCATCTGAAAGGATTTAAGACCTGACCATGGACTAGGAATTCGGGCCACACACAATCTTGCCGAGGAAGGAAAGAAAGGAAGGTGTGGTGGGAAGAGGAAGAGTTGTGAAGAGAAGCAGAGAAGAGAGACTAAGCTCTCAATTTCGAGGAAGAACTAAAAAGATGAACGTGTTTTGGTCGCAGGATGTGGCTAACAGGGTTATGATACAAGTTGATAAACGAGGGTGCTGAGTGACTAAGGAAGCACTCAGGCAGGCCTCCTTGCTTGGTATAGAGAAACTTGTTGCCAAGATCTTGTTGGAGGAGAAGAGTAACCTCCATCCCTGACTGCTGCTGAGTCGAAAGTCAAAATTCTCTCTCAGAGCGTCGTGGTCTATGTTAGGGTCCTAACCTGCACATAGGTAGAACAATATATTCAGATTTAATAAAGGTCGATATTAATAAGTCCTTTCAATAAAATAGAATAATTCGAATGTAATAAGACCTAATAGAAGCTTCCACTTCTAGAAGGATATTCCTCTAGATGATTCTTTTGATAGACATATTTAGTATAAATATGAGTCGAGGGTACGATAACCCTAGCTTGGATATTATTGTAATAGAGCTCTGCTCGACTGGAGGTTGCCCCCTCGAAGAGGCCGTGAACATTTTTCTCATAATCAAAGTGTTATTTCTGTTGTTATTCATATATCATTTCGGTGTTATTGTGGTGATTGTTCTGGTTATATTGTTGTTATTCTGCCATTTCTATCATTTTATTTCTGTTCTGCATACTTTTTATATCTGGTATATTACAAGTGGTATCAGAGCACTTTCCTCGAAAAAAATTGTGGATTATTTTTTTTTCTTCAGGGTAGAGACGTATTCCCACGTATTTAAGCCACACAGATCTATCGTTACATGCATAAAACCACGGTTGAGGGATTCATACACGCAAGAAATACAAGTGGTACTTAAGCACACATATGTTGACCATTCTTGTAACCCCTGTTGGTACCCCTTCGAGTGGTAGCGCATCAGATATCACCTGTGCACGGATCGACCTAGATTACCTGAAGCCCTCTTTAGATAAACCGATAAGTCACCTAACTTCTATCGTGCCACCAAGAACAATACTCAAGAAGATACTCTCTAGTACTTGGGTAGATGGGTAGTACGGCTAAGGGTACGGTCTAGCCTCCTTAGTTAGTTCCCTGAGATATTGGGCCGAGTACTACTGTTCGACCCCGAATGTATATCAGAGAGTTATAGCACTGGGCAAACCCTTGTCTATAGAACCCTTGAATACCTAACCCTTGGGGACATAAACATAAACAAATTAAAACAAACAAGATCCATTGTTGTGCAAATGTGTTCAGGTTGTCAAATCACTACAAATTTATTCA
>JASDQU011504896.1:4605-27717 GCA_032191745.1 Picea mariana
AATATGGATCATAGATTAATGACTTACACTACGCAGTTAATCCCAAAAAATAATATCTAATACATTTCTAGTAAGCAAATTGTTGTTGAGATTTAGTTATGATGAGGTTGGATTACATTAGTGAAAATAACAATTCATTCCATTTTTTGAGCACGAGATCGAGATGATAACCAACCCCATTAATGGTAAATTTAAAAACGTCATTGACTTGTACTTGATAAGCTCTTCACCTTATCTTATTTCTTCTCACAAGTAAATTGATAATTTATATTTTTATGGACTATTATTTTTATCATTTTCTAAAATTTAATTAAAAATAAATAATCATAATTAAATGTTTTTTTTGTCAAATAAATATTTTTTTTATAAATAAGTTTATTTTTATTTATTTGTAAAAAACCATTTAATTATTTTCTTGTCACCGCATAAATGACACTAACAACAATTATATAGGTTAGTTTTTCATAACGTTTGTTCAAAATTCTGAATTCTAACTATACTAATGAAACTATTGTACCAATCCAAATTTATAAAATTCTTGATATAACAGTAATGTAAACACCCATGAGGTAAGTATAGAATAAATAAAAGCTTCAACACACATAAAGTTAGCTTAGAGTATTGATGTATGGCCCTGAAGATGGCCCATTAGGCGTGTTAATTTATTTAAAACCAGTTCCTAGATAAACTAGATGGGAGCTAGATTACACTGCTGGAATTATTTAACCATTTAATGCAGCGAAAAACTAGAAAAGAAAATCACAAATACGCAGTGTTTTTCTGCTCTTCAAATCAGTCCATCATTCAAATAATTTCAGAACTTACAAGATCTCTCGTACTCAGGAAAATGGCTCTGAGAAGGAAAACCACAAATCCCTTGCAAACGCCTTGATCTGTGTGTAGCTGATCTGTTGAGGTTGTTCGTATGGATCTATACGGCTTGTACGGATATGTTGTATGATTTATCTGCTGTTGTATTTAATTTCTGCAACTCACACGTGCGGTCAATCTGCTATTGTTCGACTATTGTATGGATTTGTTGTACGTCCCTGTGTGTATTGTTTTGGTTTGTGTGTAACTATTCTTTGTTTTCCTTGATTTGTGTGTTTGGCTTGTTTTCTCCTCACTAAACTTACTCACTCATTGTGAATAATTAATGTGTTTTGACTCTTCACTTTGCTATATTTGTATAACATTGGGTTGGTCCAAATCCTTAATCTCAATGGACGAGATTAAATCTCATGGTCGAACGGACGAGATTAAATCTCATGGTCGAACTAGATCAATGGCTCGCATTTAATTTAAGTCACTATTGTCAAAGATTAGACATTTTATTAAATTAAACTTACTTTATAAAGAGATGTTCAAAAAGCATAGGAGTCATTAAATGACTATTTCCACAAGTTAGACACCTCTTGTGAAAATACTTTTATGAGATACAATCATCAACACTCCCTCTTAGTGAGGAAAGTATTCTCCACCACTCCAAGCTTGTCTCAAAAGAAAGAAAACCTTCCTTTCACCAAGGGTTTGGTGAGTGTGTCTTTCAAATGTTCATCTGTCGGAATGTATTGGAGATTTATTGTTCCCTTCAGGACACTGTCTCTAATGAAGTGGTATTTTATCTCAATGTGTTTCGAACTATCATGAAACATTGGATTCTCCGAGAGTTTTATGAAACTCTGGTTGTCACAGTGAATCATTGTCGGCTCTATCTCCTGATCAAATAGTCCTGTGAGTATCTTGTGAAGACAGATGGCTTCACAATTAGCTAATCTCACTGTTGTGTACTTAGCTTATGTTGAACTGAGTGCTAGTGAGTCCTATTTCCCGTTGAACTAGGAAATCACTACTGACCCCAAACTGAAATAACACCCTGAAGTGCTCTTCCTATCTGTATCACTACCTGCCCAATCTAAATATGAAAAGCTCTACAACTTCTCCCCATCTCCACCAAGGTATCTCAGCATATCCAATAGTGCCCTGCAATATTTGAGCATGTGCTTTGCTGCTATCCAATGAACCTGCATTGTCTCCACCATGTACTGACTCAAGGTGTTGAGAACAAAGAAAATTTATGGTAAAGTGTTGACCAGATACATCAATGAGTCAATCAACTTCTTGTATTGCTTGGAATCTTCCAACTCTAAATATGAAGAATCCACCTTCCTTAGGTTAGTCACCATTGGAGTGGCCAGTGGTATATTGTCCTCCATCATGAATATGTTCAGGATCTCTAAGGTGTACTTCCACTGTCGAAGGAAGATCTTGCTTGATCTCTGCCAAAGCTCTAGTCTCAAAAAGTAGTGCATCAACGCAATGTCCTTCATCTCAAATTCTGACACCAAGTTTGAATTTCATCCTGCAATCAACTCCTCTACCCCTATCAAAATTAGATCATCCACATAAAGCACCAAGATGAGGGGCTCACATCAAACAAGTAAGAAATATAAGTCAAGATCTACCTCACTCTTGGTGAAGCTCGTGCTCTGCAAATAGATGTTGATCCTGGAGTACCAAGCCGTTGACACATGTTTGAGTCCATACCTGACTTTCTTAAGCCTGCATACATGTGACTCTCTGTCATGAAACTCAAACCCTTGTGGTTGCTCGATCTAGACCTCTTTCTCAATGATCTCGTTGAGGAAGGTTGTATTCACATCCATCTAGTGGATCCTCCATCCCATATCTGAAGCAATAGAAATCAGTGTTCAGATAGCATAGATACAGGGGAAAAAGTATCCTCGTAGTCTGCTCCCACTTTCTGAGAGAATCCTCAAGCCATGAACCTCGCCTTGTACTTCTCCATGCTGCCATTTGTTGCATGCTTGATCTTGTACAACTATATCGAGGATACCACTGACTTTCCCACTGGTCTTGGTAAAATCTCCCATGCATCATTCTTCCTAATGGAGTTTTTCTCCTCCACCATGGCATCTCTCCAAACCTGCTGGTTGGTTGCTTCCTCAAAGTTGGAAGGCTCTGAGTCTATGATGTTGGTCATAAAATCCATATAAGTTGGAAACCTTTGTGGAGGTCTGATCTCCATTAATGTGGTCCTGGGAGCCTCAACATGCTCCTGAGCATATCTCAAAGTCTTCTCAAACCACCTGGGCCTCCTGGCTGACTTGGAGGGAGCCAACTTCTCCTCCTCCCCTAAAGGGTGGCCCTATGCACTGGAAGTCTCTCCACTTTGTTCATCCTTAGGATCTACTTGCTATGTATCCTCTGCAACTATAGGATTCTCATGAGATTTCCTTGATGCCAATTTTTCCTCGAATTTGAAAACTCGGCTCACCATTGTCTTTCGCTAATCTAGAAGAAAGACGTTGTAATCCTTCGAATCCTCACTATATCCTACTAGGATTCCCTTCTGAATTGAGGGATCCAACTTTGTCCTCTTCTCCACAGGAATGTGGATGTAGACTAGACAACCAAAAATCATGAGATGTTTTATCTCAGGTCTCACACTTGTGAATGCTTCCTCTGCGGTCTTGTCTTTCAGTATCGTGTGAGGGCTCATGTTCTGCAAGTACACAGTTGTGTTCCGTGCTTCATCCCATAGAAACATGGGGAGACTATGATCGTGGATCATGCCCTTCACTACACTCACAATAGACCGGTTCTTCCTCTCTGCAACTCCATTTTGTTGTGGGTTGTAGGCCATTGTCTTCTTCCTCTTGATCCCTTCCTCCTTGCAAAAATCTATGAACTCATTGGAGGTATACTCACCCCAGTTTTTCGTCCTCAATACCTTGATCTTCTTCCCCATCAAGTTCTCTACATGAGCTTTGAACTCTTTGAATCGACTAAAAATGTCATCCTTGGTTCTCATGAAGTTTTATTAGGTCTTCCTGGAGAATTCATCAATGAACGTTTCATAATAAGATGCACCCTTCAATGAAGAAACTAACATAGGCACGCCAACATTAGAATGTATCAGATCCAAAATCCCTTTGGATCGAGTCTCACTACTAGGAAAAGAAAGCTTGACATTTTTTCCAAGAGCACACCCCCTGCTGCTCCAGAATGAAGTCTGGAAGTCCGGTGACCATCTCCCTCAATATGGGTAGTTCTTTGTGATGTATATGACCCATCCTCATGTACCACAACCTGCATAGGCTCTCACTATTGTGCACTAATTCCTGAACATGCTTTCCCTAAATCCTATACAAGTTCCCTTCCCTGACTCCAATCCTCACAGCAGTTTCATGACTAGCTCCCTCTAGGAAAGTGAACACTTGCCCCCTTCGGAAGGAAACTGCATAACCTTTGTCCTTTGTGACTGACATGGAAAAAATTTTCTTCTTTATACCAGGTACATAGAGTAGCTCTTGAGCATCAAAGGATCCTCCTGACTCAAGTTGGAATTGAACTGTCCCCTAACCTCTCACTGCATACTTGGCATCATCACCAAGCTCTACATATATCTCTGAGTCTTCCTTTGATATTATGTTGAACAACTCTCGAGCTTTTTTCATGTGGTGATAGGAACCACTGTCCAAGTACCAAGCACTCCTAGCAGTAGTGTTGGTCGAAAGGTAGGAAACTAGAGAGAACTTACTCTCTAACTTTGTTGCAAGTTCAACCCACTGAGTCTCTGCTACTTGTTGTGTCTTCCCTTCCTTTCTTCTTCTCTGGACACTGAGAAGCACAGTAACCGTTCTTGTGAGAGATGTATCACTTGATCTTGCTCAAGTCCCTCTTCTATCCAGACTATTGTCCCTCTCCCTGACTATTACCTTTATTGGGAAAACCTTTTCATTTTCCCTTCTTCGTCTTGCTAATGAGGGCCAATTTTTCTTCACTTCCTCCTTGCTTGTTGGATCTAGACTCCTCCTGAGTCTCCTCCTAAATGCAATCATCCCATAATCTCTGCCAGTTTGGGATGTTCTCTCATGCACAAATCCCTTTTACGAATGGTTCCCATGACTTGGTGAACCCATTCAAAGCTACATTCACTATCTCTCCATCCAAGATCTTTTCTCCAACAACTACAAGCTGGTCACGGAACTGTGTGATCCTCATAAGGTAACTGGTAACATTGTCATATTTATTCATCCGAAAATATCTAAGCTTGTTTTTCAAGACCATTTTTTTGGTTAAGGTTGTCACTCTAAAAGAGACCAATTGGGGCATCAAACATGTCATTTTCTTTGGTATTTTCTCCTACATGCAGGATCATGTGTTCTTTTGCAGCATCTAGAATCACCCTTTGTGCCTTTATATTCTTCTTCTCATGTGCTTCCTTATCTGCAGGATTTGTTGGCTCTGGAAGGACATTATCTACATTTTGCCACAAGTCTTGCTCTTTCAAGATCAAGGTGACTCTTACCTTCCATGGAAAGAAATTTGAAACCCCATCAAGCATGTCCTCGAACCTAAGACTAATGGCCATAGTTGTTTGATTCTTCAAACACACTGTGAAGCTAATGTCGAGGCCTTTAAATATGATAGATCTTCACTCAACAACTATGGATCTTATTTTCTCTTAGAGAAATATCTCTGATACCATGTTAATTTATTTAAAATCAGTGCCTAGATAAACTAGATCGGATCTAGATTAGACTACTGGAATTATTTAACCATTTAATGCAGTGGAAAACTAGAAAACCAAATAAAAAATACGCAATATTTTTTTGCTCGTTAAATCTTTTCATCACTCAAATAATTTTGGAACTTACAAGAGATCCCATACTCAGGAAAATGTCTCTGAGAAGGAAAACCATAAACCCATTGCAAACATGATCAAATCTCAGTGCCTCAATCTACATGCAGTTGATCTACTGAGGTTGTTCATATGGATCTATACAACCTGTACATATCTGTTGTATGATCGATATGTTGTTGTATTTAATTTTTGCATCTCACACGTGTGGCCAGTATGTTATTGTTTGACTGTTGTACGGATCCATATGGTTGTATGGATTTGTTGTATGGCCCTATGTGTATTTCCTTGGCTTGTGTGCAATTGTTCTTTGTTGCTCTTGATTTGTATGTTGTTGTTGCTACCATGTTTTCTCCTCGCCAAAATTACTCACTCACTATGAATAATCAATGTGTCTTGACTCTTCCCTTTACTGTCTTTTTATAACATTGAGATTTCCACAAGTTAGACACCCCTTGTGGAAATCCATTTTCGAGCTACAGTCATCAACAAGGCGGAGGTTGGGGAACGCCATGAGGCTGACTAACATCCTGATGAATCAAAGGAGGAAGCCTTGAGCTGACATATTTGAGTTGAAGCATTACTTCATCCCATTGCGGGAGAAGTTCCTCAAGTGCCTCATCTCGATCCTGCAAGATCTTCCCTATAAGTGTCTTTATGTGCCAATACAGGTCAATCATTTTCCAGTACTTGGTATCCCTTTCTTTGGAGTTTCCTAGGTCAAGGATCCAATTTCCCAATTCTGCATCTATATCCCAATCATGGATAGTTCCTATTTCCAATTGGATGGTATTCTCAACATTCTCAATTTCATCTCTGATATGAAGAGGGGTCTATTCCAAAAATTTGTTGGCTATGGCTCTGGTGTCATGTTGCACCCTTGTGCTAATAGGTTTAGGGCTGAAATTGCAGGAGCTAGAGGGGTTGTGCTAAGACCTACGGCCAAGACGATATTCCTAGCGATACCTATGTCTAGGTGGCATAGAGGAATGCAGAAGGATAAAGTTAAACAACAAGGAGGTGAAATCCAACTATTGGAGGGAGTTCTAGCAGAGGGAAAGAGAAAAGAAAGCACAAAGGGGAGAGCCAGCGTCCTCTTTTATCATGTTTTGAATCCACGACATCCTGAAATCCCCACAAGAAGCTATGATATTGCATCGTTGATATAGTCCTTCACAATCTTGGCTTTGTGATCTAGTTGGGTTGGCCCTCGATTGGGAATGATGGAAATTGTTGTCTCACAGAGGCATATCAAATTTGAGGAGTTGTTGGACGAGGTGGAGAGTACTCGTCATCACTGGAAATGAATTCCTCATTAACTCTTGTGTCTTGTACACTAAATCGGTGTCATGTGCATCCTCCACCTACGTGTATTCAAACGTCGTTGAATGGTTTGAGCATGTGTTGGCCATGTGTTGGTTGGGTCCTATTTAGGTTCTCTTGCTTGTCCCTGACACCCCATCCGGGGGCCTATAGTCTGTAGTCTCAAGTTATGATAAATGCTCTGATAATGGGTTTTCCTATGAGGGATTCCATGCCTAGTTGGGAATTTCTTTCTCCCCTGTTATGCCTTTGTATGCCATCTGATCAACTAATTTTTTATGTTACTTGCAAACATGGGAGGGAATAAGAGCCATTGTTCCATGGAGAAGGTGTTTTATTCATTCCAGGATTTCTTCCAAAGGCCGAATTTTAGTTAATTTTCTTATAGGTGAGCCTTATTGCAATCGTGGCATCTGAATGATTAATTGGGAATCTCCTTCCACTACCAATTTAGTAAGGCCCTACCAACTAGCAATTTTAAGACCATATTCCAAGTTTGATAGCTCAGTCACATTGTTGTTGTCAATGCGCATCTTTCCAGCATAGGTCCAAAGGATCACTCCTTTGTCATTTTGAAAGAATCCTCCGAAGTCGGCTGGTCTCGGGTTCCCTTTGGAGGCACCATCGAAGTTGAGCTTGGTGAAATTGGGGGGAAGACCAATGGTCTTGGATTGAACGATGGGGTTTTTGGATCACTCTGTGTTGAACGATTTTTCTTGGATTAAGGTCAAGGGATAAAAGTATATTGTGATCCTGAGAATTTCCATTCCAATATTGGGCGGTCCATGAATTGAGAAGAAGTGTTTCACAGATAACATTTTTTATTCTTGTCCAGACCCATTTTACTTCCATTTGTTGCATCTTGAAGATGTGTTTGTTCCTTTCTTTCCAAGTTTCCCAAAGAGTGAAACCTAGGAGAATCTTTCACTCTCTGTTGATTATGGGATCGTTTCTTATCCTTTGGCTCCATCCTTCAATGGTTCCCCTTATTCTAATCTTGTCATGATTAGGTCTTCTAAAGATAAGATCACCCTGGTCCCATGATATGGATACGAAGGAACATGAATTGAAGAGATGCTCTGGTGTTTCAGCCTAATTTTTACATTAATAACAATATGAAGTTCCCGAGAAGCCTCTTTTGGAGAGGTTGTCCCATGTAAGATTTTTCCCCTACGCAATTAACCAAAGAAATCTTGAGATTTTTTTCCACAGACATTGTTGCCATATTTTTCCCCAGATTTCCTGATGAGGAAGTTGATTGTGCTTAGTTGCAATGTAGTAAGCTTCTTTAACTGAGAAGTTTCCACTCGGGAGTGTCCCCATCGAATTTTATTAGGTTGATTGTTGATTTTAATTTTGCAGGAAATTAGATCTGCCCAAAAGTAATCCCAATCATGTGGCTGGGAGGTCATAGTCTAGTGATATTTAGGGAGCCAAGATCTCCATTGATTATCCAAGGTTGATGGTTGTTAATAATGGGAGACTTGAGATTTGGTTTGATTTAGCATAGAGGCTCTAATCTTGAGAAGATCGATTATGTCACTCAATTTGGGCATTTGTTGCTAGGCATCATCCCATAAGAGGGTTGCTTGGCCATTTCTTATTTTCCAGAAGTAGTGGTTTTGGATGAGATTTTGTGTTTCCATGCAACATTCCATATTGAAGAACCCTGGGGAGAGTTGTCCATGCGAACCAATTCGGTAGTTGTCACATCCATTGCATACTTACATTTCCAAAGCCAACCCCAAATTGCATGAGTATTTTTCAACCAACACCACCAGGTTTTGGCTCCAAGAACCAAGCTTAGCATATCAGGATCTCGCAAGCCGATTCCCCCTACATGTTTAAGAAGACAAACTATTGACCATAATACCAGTGCTATAACATCCCCACTATAATCCCCAGTGTAATTTATGCATAATGTAGATATGAATGTAGTTATGCCAAGCAGTGTAATATGTGAATGTATTTTTTGTTTTTAAATAAATTAAATGTGATGCCAACTATTGGGGAATATGGACAGATATGGGGGCTAAGTTTTCCACAAGAGAAGAGAGTGTCTAGAGGGGTCCAAAGGGGAAATTAATTATGGGTATTAATTCAACACATTTCCCTGGATTTTATTATCATTGGGATACATTATATTTTGTGTTTGAGTGTAAGAGATCCCAATCATTAAAATCATGTAAGAGGGTGGGTGTGAGAGTCACATCCCATAATTATTGGAAAGCATGGCGGGGGAGGATAAAGTACAATTAACATAGGTCAGAGTGAGCAGTCAACAATCTTTGGAAAATAGAGGAAATTTGTATGGGCAGTGACAGACAATTTTACACATTCAGTTTTTTCATGAACAACAAGTGGAGAGTAGAGAAAAAAGAGCACTGGAGAAAGAAAAAGAAGGCTTGGAAAATTTTGGAGCATGCTGGACCGTTTTGGAGAACTTCAGAGCTGAAGATTGAAGACCAAGGTTGGCAAACCCGAAGAGTGAACTCTTGTGTGAGTTGCATTGTAACAACAAGTATTGTTGTTTTTGTTGGTAGTTTTTCCTGGCAGTGAGTTCCCTTGAGTTCCTAGTAGAGATATTCCTAGTTACCTGCACCAGTGAGACCCTAATAAACAAATGGGATGCCCGATGGGATGAGAGCAGTGAAGGGGTACATTCCTTGGGTTGGGTAGGTCAAGAGAAAGAGAGCTGGAAGAAATTCAGGATAGTTGTAGGAGAATACCGGTAGGTTGTGGGATATTGAGCTATGAGTGGACGGTGAGAGGCACCATTCTCTTGTGGATTCCTAGCCTCGGCTTGGGAGTGACTTGCAGTTGATATTTGGAACAACAAGTCTATGGTTGGGTGGAACGTCCTTCCCAAGAATCTATTTGCACAATTGTTTTAAAAGATAAGTGTTTATATGTTTTCTTGAATTAATTTATGAGTTTAAATGTTGTGTGTTTTACTCTGTGCATGAGAATGAATTATATGTGTTGATGACTACAACTTCATGAGACATTCTCTAGGTCGTACTCCTCGATGGACTGAACTGGGTTGACCTATGAGCGATACTCCTCGATAGACTGAGTTGGGTTTGACCTGTGAGAGATACTCCTCGATGGACTAAGTTGATTATGACACTTATTGATGGACTGACAAATTGTACTGGGTTGGTGCCCAATGACCGTTGGGGTGTAGCTCATGTGGTCGAGACATTATCCAGGTCATACTCCTCGATGGACTGAGTTGGGTTGGCCTGCTATGACACATTGGGTTGGTGCCCCCATTGGGGTGTAGCCCATGTGGTTGGGATATTTCCCAGGTCGTACTCCTCAATGGAATGCGTTGGGTTGACCTGTGGACACTATGTGGTTGTATCCCTAGTGTGCTCTAATGGGTTGTGACCCCTAGACGAGATGAGAAGGTCCACATTGGGTGTATCCATGTATGACGAGATGGAGGAGACCTTTCACTATGACGTTAGAAAAGGAAGAAGGCTCAAGCCTAGCGCAAAAGACCTAGAATACCAAGTTGGCCCTGTTGAGTTGCACCACTTGGATGAGACAGTTCACAAATTGGACCTGTATATATAGAGAGCCATCTCCCATTTGGAGATCATCACTTTGGATCATTCTCTCTTGTGTATTTCTCTCTATTGGGCTAGTGTGCTATATTTGGAGTGTAGTGCTATTCTTCTTTTGGTTTTGGATCTTCTCTTGGAAAATTTTCTAGTGAAAGGTTGTTGGGTTTTCTTCCCTTGTGCAAAAGGGTTTCCAAGGATAAATTCTTGTGTATCTTGTGCATGGTTCTCTTCTTGTGATCTTGGTTATTTACTGCAACTATTGTATATGGTTTATGCTTCATCTATGCTACTTCTAATGTGAAATGTTAAATAAATCTAATAAAATATGAATAAGAATAAAATTCAACATGGTTTCATAGTAGGATTCTTGAGGAAGCCATCTGCACAAGTTCGCTAGCCCTCTTCAGCAACTGACTAGCTCTTTATATGCAGTTTTCGCTAAGGTTTGGCTACAGCTACACTTTTTCCCTATCAAGTTCATTGATCACTTTCCCTAGGTTGTTGGGCCTAATTATTTCATAGACAAGTGTTCCCTACACTAGCACATCTCCTGCAACTCTCAGATTTCATATCGGAGAAGTTTTAATTTTTGGCATTATTTTCAGTCCTAGGATTTTTGCAGCCATGGTGACAAGTGTTCTAGTGGAATATAGGCTTGATGGAGCCTCCAAATTCCACTCTTGGAATTCTAGGCTACTCATCACTCTAGAAGAGTGATATGATGAATTTTTTGGAAGAGGTTGTGCCAGAACCTGATGATGCTTCAGAGAAGTCTTAGTGGAAGAAGAATGATGCAAGAGCTAGAAGGATCGTCATCTACTCTGTGAGACACCACTTGATTCCACACATCCACAAATTGAATCCATCGAAAGAGATGCTTGACGCCTTGAAGAATTTTTTTGAGAGCAACAACATCAACAAAGCCATTGCCTTGAAGAACCAATTTCAAAACGTCAAGATGGCTAAGGCAGATACAATTGCCACCTTCTTCATGAATATATATGGTATCATAGATCAGTTGGGTGCCATTGGAGAGATCATATCAGATAGAGAGATTTTCATTTTGACTCTTAATGGTCTTCCAAGCCATTGGGAGCCATTCATTCAGAGTATTAGTGGGCAATCCAAATTTCCTAAGTTTGATCGGTTATGGGAATATTGTACTCAGGAAGAGACCAGACTTGCTGCCAGAGGTGTGCAAAGTTCCCATCATGATGAGATTCATTCCCTTGCCTCTCATGCAAGGAAAGGCAAAGGAAGAGGACAAGATTTCGATAGATCATTCAAAGAGAGGAAGCCCATACTAACTCCTGAGCATAAAAAGAAGGATCTTTCAAAGATTCAATGCTTCAAATGCGAGAAGTTTGGCCACTATGCTAGAAAGTGCCCTTTGTGCAAGAATAAGAAGTAGCATGCCTCCACCGCTGATGTTGATCGGGAACCACCCCAGAAGAATTCAAGGAGAGCATGCAAGGATGATGAGGAGTTCTTCATTCTAGCCCTCTCAGGTACAATTCCTACTAGTAGTGATATTTGGTTGATTGATAGTGGTGCTTTCAAACATATGATTGGATATAGAGAACACCTCACAGATCTAGTAGAGAAAGACTCTTGGTGGCATGTTGTACTTGGTGATGATGCCAGATATATTTTGAATGGATCTGGGGCCATTTCCTTCCAATTAGATTATGGTACCCCACTTCATTTGAGTGATGTATTGTTTGTATCGGGGATGAGAACAAACCTTGCCTCTATTTCATCCTTAGAGGACAAATGTTACAAGGTTTCCTTCTCTGATGATAAGGTTCTTGCATGGCACAATAACTTTAGTATGGGATCAACGTGTGTGATTGGTGTTCGAGAAGATAGTTTGTACAGATTGACAGTCCGACCAGTTTAGGCCCTGGTGCATGATTCTAACATTCTGAGTGAGTTATGGCATAAGAGGCATGTTCATTTGAATTATAGAGCTCTTCCCACTCTGGGGAAGATGGTGACAGGTCTTCCAGCACTCCTTGTAGAGAATGATGGAATTTGCAGAGGTTGTGCTCTTGGAAAGAATGCTAAGGGGTCTTTTCTGAGTAGTGACAACAGATCCAAGGGGATCTTGGACCTAGTGCATTCAGATTTGTGTGGGCATATGACAATTGCTTCATTGAGTGGATACTTATACTATGTGATCTTTGTTGATGACTACTCCCAAAAGACTTGGATTTACTTCTTGAATTCCAAGGAATATGAAGAATTCCTTGGATGGTTTCAGGATTATGGAGCATAGGTTGAGAACCTGACCAGAAAGAAGATCAAGATATTGAGATCAGATAATGGATGAGTGTACACCTCCAAGGGTTTCAGTGATTTATGTGTTGAGGTAGGGATCAAGAGGGAGTACACTATTCCTTACAAACCCCAGCAGAATGAGATTGCGGAAATAAAGAACAGGTCTATTTTTTAGGCAATGAAGGCGATGATTCATGATCAGAGTTTACCTATGCTTCTGTGGGAAAAGGAATCCATGACCATTGTGTACGTTCAGAACAAGAGCCCTCATAATATTTTGAAGGATATGACTCGTGAGGAAGCCTTCACTGGAGTGAAGCCTAAGATTGGACACTTTAGGATATTTGGGTGTCCTATTTACATTCACGTACCCAAGGAGAAAAGGACGAAGTTAGACCCTTCAGGAAGGAAGGGTACATTTGTTGGGTACAACGAATCTTTGAAGGCATATCGGATCTACATCCCATATCAGAAACAAATTGAGATGAGCAAGGATGTTTCCTTTCAAGAGGAGGTAGCATTCAGGAGATCTAGAGGATCTCACATAGAGATTGATAGTGGGAGGCGGGAGGATATGGTATCTTCTCCCCCTCAACCTTCAATAGTTCACATGGAGACAATTGACCCCATGGAGACAGTTGATCCTATGGATCATATTGATGTTCCTAGAGATATTGTGGTAGGTCGGAAGAGGCTTGCATGGGCTCGTCAAACTTTGCAGGAGGCAGAGGGACATGCAGCTCCTCGTGGTACTTTAAGAGAAAGTAAGAGACATCAGATATTCTCGAGCTATGTTGCAACGATGAGCCACTTCAAAATTGACATATAGAAGGCCAAAAGAGAATATAAACTTGCAATCACTAGCTACACTTGATATTTTGAAGACTCTAAAGCTAAAGGTGGAGTGTGATTCCCCTTTGGTTATCCACATAGAGAAGATGGACCAATGAAAATCAAAGGATTAAAGGCTATATTGAGGAGAGCGAGGAGATCTTGACTAAGTTCCAAGAAGTGTAATTAAAGAACATAAAAACACAAGCTAGACAAATCTTCTAAAAACGTTGGAGCTCCCTTAGAATCCAACCAAATCCAAACCAACAAGTTTATCAATTGATCAAAGGAATAAGGTTGGTAATGGACTCAAATTAAATTAGATGGTAACTTGTAATATTCAAGAAGGTTTTTGGTTGGGCAACCAACCTTTCAAACTCATTTGATTGGGCTTCCAAGTTGATCATTATATAAAATGACATGATGCAAACACTTATAGAGCAATTTAGTCATGATAAAACTTGTTTCATATCCAACTTAACTAAATGCCTTTAATAGCACATGCATGATAGAAAATGACAATGTGAATCAAACCTCTTGGTCACTTTACCTGAGCATACATTATAACATAGACGAATCCATATATTCCTCAAGAGATAAATAATTATTATTTATTATTCATGATATGTCTTGAGATACAATAAGCATGCATATAAAAACATGTAGGGGTGATAAGTCATGTCCTTGGAAAAGGACATGACTTATCATTAATACATATTAATGATATATTAGATAATCATCATCATATGACCAAGGACATGTCTTATCATTAGTACATATTAATGATATATTAGATAATCATCATCGTATGACTATTACTTCATGATATTTGCCTTATGACTATTATGACATGGTATTTATTTATTACATTAAGATAATACATGTAATATACGTCAAATATATTACAAGTCTTCCCTCTTTAAAATGTTTTATCCACAAAGCATAGGAAATCAAAAACTTCTCATAGAATGAACAATCTTTTGTAATTGTCATCAATTATATAAGGTTGAGGACATAAGATCATATGACATTCAAAGCCTTGAACAATATTGGTGCATAGAAAAATGATCAATCCATCCAAACTCAATTCCTTTTTCCCTTAATCCTTGATGATTGATTGTTGCATAATTTTCTTTCCTTCGATTCCATGTATTATTGTTGTAACTTATCCAATTTGTGGTAGTTGTTGTACTATGATAATTTCTTGTTGAATAATGGTTTTGAGATGCCCCGATCCTTGAGTATTGATGAGTATTCCATATTTTTTCTTGATAATGACAATCTTGATCATTTTGTCTTGCTTGAAAAAATCTTTGGAAATGAGGGTATCAATATGGTTTCACATGTGATAGTTTTCCTTCATTATGCACACCCATTATATATTTCTTTTTTCCAAAGACAGTGGCATCCTCTATCATCTTTGTTTGGTCTTGGATTACTCTAGCACTGGAGATAATACCATTATATTTGAGATATACATTTTCCAAATGGAGTTCAACTTCTTCAAGTATCTTTTGGTGACCTTCTTGAATATTGTCTTATTTTTCCTTTTGGAGTTGCAATGTGATTCCTCTATCAACTTATTATGACCTTCCTCAATTCTAGATTGCATTTATGATTTTACCTCATTAATATTTAGGGATTCTTCAACTTTTTAGCTAATTTTCTCTTCATTTTTTTTGATAGTATCCTCTTCGATTTTTGTGGCAATATCTTCATCCCTATTTTTTTATTTAGACCCCTATAAATGATTTTCCACCTTCTTAACATCATTAAGAATTTATTGATTATGCTTGGGTAAACTTTTGATTTCTTTATCTTTATTTTTCAATTCTTTTTTTGGCTCATGATTTTCCAACTTTCTTTTGCTATTATTTTGTTGTTTTAAGTTCTTACCCTTCTTAATGAGTAATTATTTAAGGGATTTCATATTACATAATTGGTCTCCCTTGTTCTTAAGATATTATTTTAATTCATCATTATCTTTGTGTCACTTGGAAAGTTTTTCTTTGTTGTTGGGTATGTGTTATATTCTTTGCACAAGTAGTAGTGTCATGTATTTAGGTGGTTTTTTCGGCACATGACACCTACCTCGGGAAACATGTCATGTATTTATGTGGTTTTTTCGACACATGGTTTTTGCCGATGGTTTTCTATTTCTGGTTAAGGAATTAGGGTTTTGGACTAATCCAGGTCATTGGGTTAGGGTTTTGGATGCCGCTGGCTTCTGTATATTGTATTATAAACAATGTAACACAATGAATGAATATAATATATGTTGGTTTTTTCGGTTTGGGTTTCCAGAGGAAAAATCTCTGTGTAATGTTTGTATTTGCCATTGTATATTTTTTGTTCTTTTATGAATATTTGTTTACAATAGACATTGTACAAGGTTAGAATTTACATTTGGTATCAGAGCTTTATTGGCTTCAGGGGGATGCCTTTGTGGTCAAGGGTTTGGCTCAGGATTGTGATAAGCCTTGTTTTGTTTTTTTTGTATCTAGGGGAATTAGTAACAACGGAAGTATCATACTCGTGTGACATGGGGTCGAATCCTGTCGGTTGCCTTATAACCCCTAGGGAGAAACGCACAGCCCGCAAGCACGCCCTCCGAGTAAATCGGGGTGAGAATCGACCTTGAGACCTCTTTTTACATATTTCCTTCCATTTACACGGCACTTGCCAATCGGTCTACACCCCTGCGGGCTGTGATAAGCCTTGTTACAGTGGGAGATCTGCGGTATTGTTTTTTAGGTGAAAAGAAATGGCAAGCAATTTGAAGATGGAGATCGAGAAGTTTAATGGGAAAAGCTTTGAGCTACGGAAGCTCAAGATGGAAGATCTTTTGGTGGACAGATATCAGTGGATCATGGTAGATCCAGGTACTGCACCTACAGGAACTTCTGCAGATGATTGGAAAAAAATGGATCGGAAGGCAAAGGGCACAATCTGACTGTGTCTCTTTGATTCAGTATTACTGAATGTGTTAGAGGAAGCTACAACGAAGGATTTATGGGAAAAGTTGGGGAAGTTGTATCAGTCTAAGTCCCCGGTAAATAAACTATTGCTAAGAAAAAAGCTGTATAACTTGAGGATGAGAGATGGAGACTCGGTGGAAGAGCATTTGAACGCCTTCAATACTGTGGTAAGTCAGTTAGTATCTGTTGAGATTAAAATTTCAGATGAAAATAAATGTATCAGTTTGTTGTGTTCTTTACCAGACTCGTGGGATAGTCTGGTTGTGGCCATAGGTAGTAATACAACTTCTTTGAAGTTTGAAGAAGTGGTCTCATCCTTGTTGTTGGAGGAGATGAGACGAAATAATATGGAAGGACATAACACAGACGCATTATTTGCAAGAGGACGTTCCTAGGAAAGAAATAGATCTAATTTCTCAAGTGGGAGATCTAAGTCTAAGGGTAGATCTAAATCTCCTGGAAAGTTTGTAAGGGTATGTTGGAGGTGTGGAAAAGAAGGGCACTACAAGAAGCAGTGTAAATTCAAAGTTGAGAAAAAGAAGGAATCTGAAGAATCTTCTTCTATAGAAGAAAAGACCTCCAAGGAAGGAGGGGATGTGTACTTGGCCTCTTCAAGCACACATGCAGATCATGAGGCATGGTTGATTGACTCTGGTGCATCCTTTCATATGACTCCCCACAGGGAGTGGTTCTGCGAATATGAAAAGAATGATGGAGGTAATGTTTTCTTAGGTAATGATTCGACAACCAGAATCATAGGAAGAGGAAGGGTCAAGTTGAGACTCATAGATGGAAGGATTAGAACACTACCTAGTGTTCTACACATCCCAGGTATGGCCAGAAATTTGATTTCTATAAGCAAAATGGAAGATGCAGGGGTAAAAACAATTTTTGAAAAGGGAACTTGCAGGATGGTTCGAAGAGCAATGGTGTTGATGAAGGGAGTTCGGTTTGGAACTTTGTATAAGATGCTAGGAAGCACTATTAGTGATGTGTGTAATAGCTCCATTGTTCTTAATATTGAAGTTGAAGAAGAAAGAACTCCTACAATCTCTGGAGAAAAGGTTATGTTGTGGCATCAAAGACTGGGGCATATCGGAGAGAAGGGTCTTCGACTACTACATGATAAAGGTATGGTTGAAGGTATGTCTAACTGCTCTCTAGATTTTGATTTCTGTGAACATTGTCTATATGGGAAGCAGAATCGAGTAAGATTCTCCTCTGGTGCAACGAGGGCAGAAGGAATTTTACAACTAGTTCACAGTGATGTTTTGGGACCTGTGTCGGTCCCATCATTGGAAAAATTTGTGTACTATGTCTCATTTATAGATGACTTCTCGAGGAAAACTAGGATATATTTCCTCAGGAAGAAATCTGAAGTCTTTGACAGGTTTAAAGAGTTTAAGGCTCTTGTTGAGAATCAAATAGAGAAAAGAATTAAGGTGCTGAGAACAGATAATGGCAGAGAGTTCTGCGGGAATGAATTTGAATAATTCTATAAGAAGTGCGGTATAGCAAGGCAGAAGACTACTCCATATACATCTCAGCAGAATGGAGTTGCAGAAAGGATGAACAAGACATTGATGGAAAAAGCAAGGTGCATGCTCAGTGGTGTCAGGTGAGGGCAAGAATTCTGGGCAGAGGCAGTGGGTACTGCATGTTATCTGGTCAATAGATCACCCTCATCAACGTTGGGTGACAAGACTCCACAAGAGGTATGGACTGGTAAGGAACCTTCTCTCACACATATTAAGGTATTTGGTTGTGATGCATATGTTTATGTTCCAAAGAAAAACAGGAGTAAGCTGGATAAGAAGGCTGAAAAATGTATCTTTATTGGATATAAAGATGGTCTCAAAGGTTATAAGCTTTGGAACCCATAAACTAAGAAGGTAGTGTATAGTCGAGATGTGGTATTTAGAGAAATGAAGAATGTTGTTAAACAGGAAGTCCTACCAAGTAAGGAAGAATCAGAGAAGATAGAGTTTGATTTAAAGGATGATGAAGCAGACTCTACAGAAGAACATGAATCAGAAGAAGAAGATCCTCATACTCCAGTATTGAGGAGATCGGATCGAGAAAGAAGGCTTCCGGAAAGGTATAGTCCATCTGATTTTTGTTCAAATTTTGCTTTGTTTATTACTGATGATGATCCTAGAACTGTCAGGGAGGCAGTGGATTCAGAGGATGGAAATCTCTGGAAAAGGGCCATGGAAGAAGAAATGGCATCTTTGGATCAAAATGAGGCTTGAGATCTAGTGGACTTGCCAACTGGAAGAAAGTCCATTGGCAACAAATGGGTATTTAAAAAGAAGCTGAATGCAGAAGGAAAAGTGGAGAAATACAAAGCTCGGTTAGTAGCAAAGGGTTATTCTCAGGTTGAGGAAATTGATTTTGGTGAGATTTTTTCTCATGTTGCCAAGCTAACCTCTATAAGATTTATGTTATCTGTTGCTACTGTATTTGGTTTTGAATTAGAACAGATGGATGCAAAGACAACATTCCTACATGGGGATCTGGAAGAAGAAATCTTTATGAAGCAACCAGAAGGTTATACTGTGAAAGGAAAGAAGGAGCTGATATGCAAGTTGAAAAAGTCCCTGTATGGTTTAAAACAATCACCAAGGATGTGGTATTAGAAATTTGATACTTATACGCTGGGACTTGGCTTCACAAGAAGCAAAGAGAATCACTGTGTGTATTCTAAATTAATTGGTGATCATTTGATTTATTTGGTCTTGTATGTGGATGACATGTTGCTGATAGGAAACAACAAGGAGATTATCCAGGATGTGAAAATTCAGTTGTCCTCTAAATTCGACATGAAGGATCTTGGTGCTTCAAATTTCATTTTGGGCATGGAAATTAAAAGAGATCGAAAAAAGAGGAAACTCTGGTTAAATCCGAGAAAATATGTGAAGACAATATTGCCGAGGTTTAATATGCAGGAATGTAAATCGGTCAAGGTTCATATTCATGTTGGTGTAAAGTTATCTGCAGATCAGTGTCCCAAGACACATGAAGAAAAGGAGGACATGTCTCATGTTCCATATGCGAGTGCAGTTGGTAGTTTGATGTATGCAATGGTCTGTACTAGACCGGACATTGCACATGCTGTGGGACTTTTGAGCAGGTATATGTCAAAACCAAGGAAGGAGCATTGGACAACAGTAAAAAGGGTTTTCAGGTATTTGCGTAGCACTGCTAGCTATGGATTGTGCTACAAAGGAAGACCGGGATTGGACAGAGTGGTCAATATACATGGCTTTGTGGATGCATACTGGGCTGGAGATTTGGATGGTAGGAGATCTACAAGCGGGTATGTGTTTAACCTATTTGGAGGAGCAATAAGTTGGATGAGCAAAAGACAGGCTATAGTGGCACTTTCATCTACAGAATCTGAATACATGGCAGCCACTCATGTAAGTAAGAAAGCAGTATGGTTACAAAGATTGTGTTCAGGTATTGGGTTGGTACAACAAGCTGTAAGGATAGAGTGTGACAATCAAAGCGCAATTTTTCTGGCGAAGAACCCTGTTTATCATTCAAAGACGAAGCACATTGATGTTCAATATCACTTTGTGAGAGACATGATTGAAGAAAAGAAAGTATCACTGATGAAGGTAGACACTTTGAAGAATGTTGCAGACTCATTAACAAAATCTATGAGCACTGAGAATTTCTCTTGGTGTAGAGGATCCATGGGCATTGTTGCCCTGGATTTTTTACTATGTAATCCTGTAACCCCCTATATGCAAAGAAAACAACAAGTGGGAGAATGTTGGGTATGTGTTATATTCTTAGGTGGTTTTTTCGGCACATAGTTTTTGCCGATGGTTTTCTATTTCTGGTTAAGGAATTAGGGTTTTGGACTAATCCAAGTCATTGGGTTAGGGTTTTGGATGCCGTTGGCTCCTATATGTATATTGTAAACAATGTAACACAATGAATGAATATAATATATGCTGGTTTTCCCGGTTTGGGTTTCTAGGGGAAAAATCTCTGTGTAATGTTTGTATTTGCCATTGTATCTTTTCTGTTCTTTTCTGAATATCTGTTTATAGTAGACATTGTACAAGGTTAGAATTTACATTTTTCTTCATTGAATTCGTCATTAATTTTATACATCACTTCCATTTTTAGGTCCTTGATCATCCATGTTGAGGTCACTTTATCTGCAATTTCAACTTTTGAAATCTCTTCCACTAAAACAACTTCATTAATAACAATATTAGGTTTTTTCACGTTGATTGTGTCAATATTAGTACCTTTATCCATGGTTTGGGATTTTTATTGTGCCTTCTTCTCATTCTTCAACTTTTTCAATTCTGCAAGTAGAGTTTTATTATGATTTTTCAAACGAGAAATTTCATTGTATTTGGATGATAGTTTTTTACAATACCTCTTTTGTGATTGTTTTTTATATTGTTATTTTATTGTTGCAACTATTTTATTTGTTGTTGAAAATTGCAAATTTTTTTATCTTGGCTCTCGAATTTTCATTGGTTTTGTACAATTTCTTCATCCTTGCTAATAATAATTTTCTTTATTTGTTTTTAACTTTTTCATTGGTTTTCTATGATTTGTTGTTGATTCTGATCTAAATTCAATGAGAGAGCATGGTGCTCTAATTTAATGTCTCACAGCGTTATTTTATTCGTAAGGTGCTAAAATGCTTTGTATCTTTTATCAACATTCATGGTAAAAGTACCAAGAGTTCTCCATGACTACATCAACTTCCTTGGTTTGCAAGACATAAAAATTGCATTTTGGAGAGTACTCATCGATGTTCAATTTTAAATTATTAATCTCATTATCATACTTGTTTGTAAGAGCTCTTTTAACTTCCTCTCCACACACACGCAAGTTGTAATCTATTTTTCAATTTAATATCAATATAATTCCAATAGATATAGAAGTCACTGGCAATACTTACGATCTCATTATGGATCCTCCCTAACATATGTATGAAAATATTGCTTGGTTCAAAAACATACCCAGAAGTGAATTGAACCTTCATTTCCGTTTCAACTTGATGAACGTACCACTTCAAATAATATCCTTCCTTGACTTGTATTGTTTTATAATGCCTTAATAAGTTTATAATTATAATCCACTTATTATCTATTCACTTTTATTCTCTACTAGATAAGAAGATATTTTTGCATTTAAGTTGGTACCTTTATATATGGTTTAACTTAAAAATAGTTTGACTTTTAGTGTAGATTTCTTCCACATACAAACAATTTGGCAAGTTACCAATATTTTCACATTTTTCACTTTTATGTTATTTCTTATATACTTGTATTTACCTGGTGGCTTCTCATAGTGTTTCAAACTTGTCTTATCCTCCATGAAGGAGAGATTTATATGGTCTTTTTTTAATTCCTCCATGCAAAATTTCATTCACATAAATAAATATTTATATTTATTTTTCATTCCCCCATGCAAAATTCATCCACTATTGAATCTTTTGATGGACTTGATACTTCTTCACATGTACTTTAAAATGCTTGAAACTTTTTCTTTTAAATTATCTTTTCTTTGTAAGCGGCAATTAATTTAACTAATGCCAACTATGGAATATTTGCCTTGAAACTTCTTGGTGTGCACTTCTAAAGATACTCGAAAACTTCCCTTTTTTAATTATGTTTTCTTACCATGTACATGACAATTAACTTTACTTATTGTCAAGTATAAAATCTTATTTGACTTATACTTCTTCACGTGCACTGTAAAAATACTAGGATAATTTTTTTTCTTTTTAACTATCAAATATTTTACACCACCAACTTGGAAATTATTTGCCCTGGCAAAAGAAACTTGATCACAAATCAACGGAACAACAAAAAAATATATATACTTGACCACAGGCCAACAGAAAGATCGTTATGATGTCACATGAAGCAAACCTCTCGGTCACTTCACTTGAGCATCCATTATAACACAGATGAATCCATATATTCCTCAAAGAATAAATAATTATTATTTATTATTCATGATGTCTTGAGATACAATGAACATGCATATAAATACGTGTAGGAATGATAAGTCATGTTAAAGTACATGACTTATCATTATTACATATTAATGATATATTATATAATAATCATCATATGACTACTATTTCATGATATTTACCTTATCATTATTATGACATGATGTTTATTTCTCACATTATGATATTTACCTTAACTATATTTGACAATGCACCCTTTAAAATGGAAGAAAGCAAAAACAAACAAAATAAGTTACGGAGTCATGTAAAAAGACATATATACCTTAAGGAGTAGGATAATGGCCCAACAATTTGCCCCCCTTTTCTAATTTTCCCTCACGGATATCCTACAATCCAATCTTTGCTGAAATTCATTATCAAATTCGTTGATTGCGGACTCTAAATGCACATATGGTTTCAGCAGCCTAAAAAACTCCTATTGCACCTGGATTATGTGATCTA
>JASDQU011504898.1:0-13797 GCA_032191745.1 Picea mariana
AAGAAATTATTGTTCTATTTGACACTTAATAGAAAAGGCATATGGATGGTTAGACTCTCTTTTCTACTCTTTTTTCTCTCTTCATGCTTGAGCTCATTATTCAAACTACAATGCATTTGTTTTCTTGATTATTGATTAATACAATAAGGAACTTGCTGTGGTGATTATTTTCAAGTTTTGATTTCAGGCTGATGTTCTTGTTTCTTAATGATATTTTTAGATAAGAATTTATGTGAAGTTGACAAATTGGACACTTCATTTTCTCTTTTTCTTATTGGTCTAATCCATCTATGTGACTACCAGTTCACCAGTCAATGGGATATTTTATGTTCTTATTCTGATTTCCTTGTTTATTTTATAACATTTGAACCGGTTTTCAACCACCTCATTCAAAACCAAACCATAAAAAACTTCGAAACAAATTTGCAATAAATCGATGATGCCCTAGCTTTCCCTCTCACAGTCATGTGCAACTTTAGGGAATAACACTGACCATTGCCATAGATTTGAATGCATGGGCATTATCTGTAACTATCTTTCAGGGACAACCAAATCTAGATAATTCGTTTTCTTCCAGGAAGTCTATCACCACTGAATCTGTGGCTTTTCTAGTCGGAATAGTTTCTACCCATTTGGTGAAATAATCTATAGCAGTCAGGATCCATTTGTTTTGTGCGTAGGAATGTGGATTAATTTCACCTATAAAATCCAACCCCCATTGTTTAAACAAAGCTTCTGTTTTAATCGGGACCATAGGTAGTGCTGGGAGTTTTTGCTTGCCTGCAAATAATTGGCATGAATTACGGGCTCTGACTTTGGCATTTACATCTGCAAATAATTTAGGCCAATAATATCCCACTCTCAGGATTTTATAAGCCATTTCTCTCCACGCATGATGTCCTCTACACACCGCCTTGTGGAATTCATTTATGACCCTTTCGGTCTCAGATTCTACTAGACAAACCAGTAGAAAACCTAGAGGGTCTTTCCAATACAATTGGCTCTCTGAAATACAATAATTCACAACATGCAATTTCATTGTTCTAGCTTTAGATGGAGTCATATCACTTGGGCATTTCAAAGTCAGAAGATAAGATACTATATCTTTGTACCACACCGAAGCCGCAAAATTCTCTTTTATATTGGTTGTGGTTATTTGGTCATCGAGTTTGTCTATATCCAAACATCCTTCATACTCTTAGATTATTTATACCAAGCACTCTGAAATTTGATTCGGCTAGTAGCTTAGCCAAACCTTRTCCTTTTATGAGATTTKTTGKTTTTACCTCTAAATCAAATTATTGAATCTTAGAAATCCATCGGCCCCTCTTCCTGTCACTATCAGGTTGAACCAATATGTCTTTAATGGAACTGGTGGGTACATATGAAATTATCTTGGAGTGTAACACATAGGCTCTGAAAGCCTTTAGTACTTTCACCATAGCATATGCTTGTTTTTCCATTATGTCATATTTCAATTCTGTGTCTCTGAGGATTTTACTGAAGAATGCTATTGGTTGCTCGAAACCTTCTCCGTTCTTTTGTAGGAGTACTGTTGTGATTGTGTGTTCGGAAGAAAACGAGAAGATCAAAAATTCCTTGAGATAGTCAGGGCTTGCTAGTACAAGTGCTTCACCTAAAATTTTCTTGATGTGTGCAAATGATTCTTTTTCTTCGGCCATTCATTTAACTTCATTGTTCTTATTGAGCATATCTGTAATCAATTTCACAATTTCAGCAAAGTTTGGGATAATCTCCTCAAAAAATTTATTTTCCCTAAAAATGACTGGATTTCTTTTACATTTCTAAGAATATTTATAGTGTCAATAGATTCAACCCTTTTAGGATCGATTTTAATTCCATCTCGAGATACAATATGGCCCAAGAGTTTACCTTCTTTCATTGCAAAGTGAGACTTCTTGGGATTTAAAGACAAACCAAATTTGCGACATTTCTCGAACGTTTGCTTGAGATGTACCAGATGATATTCATCAGATTTAGAAAAAATTGTTAGATCATCAAGATAAATAACCACGAATTTATCTCTTTTGTTGGCGAAGGAGATATCCATAGCTCGCTGGAAGGTAGTACATGCATTCATTAAACCAAATGGAATTTTTTCATACATAAATGTACCCCAAGGGGTGGTGAAGGCTATTTTTGCTTTATCGTTTTCATTGACAACAATCTGATTGTAACCGGAAAAGCCGTCGATCATGGACATCCTATTTTATTCGACTACTTTTTCTAAAACATGGTCCATTTTGGGTAGCGGATAATTGTCTTTAAGAGATGATTTATTTAAATTTCTAAAATATACACACAGTCTGATTTCTCCACTCTTATTCCTGACCAGGACTAGGTTGGCTACCCACTCAGAGTACCTGAATGGTACAATTATTTTGGCATCCATGAGTTTTTTTACTTCTTTTTCGACCATGAGAAATAATATGGGATTGATTTTTCTGAGCTTCTGTCTGAAAGGTTTAACACCTGGCTTTAAAGGAATCTTGTGTTCGATCACAGTGGTGTCATAATTTCTTATCTCATCGTAAGACCAGGAAAACACGTCTTTATACTGCTCGAGTAAATCTGCATATTTTCCTTTCATCTCAAGAGGAAGATATTTTGATATTTTTACTATTCTAGGCTTTTCTTTAGTGCCTATATCACAATCTTCGACTTCCTCTGGCTGAGGCTAAAATGTAGATTTCAATGGCATATCATTATGGTCAAATAATATTTCTAGGGGAATTAGACCTTTAGGGATTTGATTATCTTGGAACCCTTGAGGATCTTCCCCTTCTTGCATAAGCCAAGTATGATCGTTCTTGTTTTCTTGATAAATGTGCGTTTCATCAAAGTCTTCCACCATTTCGAGGAATTTTTTGATGTTCATCATATTTGAACACCTGCCAGTGTTGTATATTTTTTGCTATGGATGGTTTGTGCCTCATCTCTATGTGATACTTAAGTTTTAAATCTATAGGAGGTGAAAAAGTTGAGGCTGCTTTGGCTAACGAATCAACTTTCATATTTTCTGTACGGGGAATGTAATGAACATTAACTGACGAGAAAAAAATTTCCATTAAATCCCAAATGCATTTTCTATAAGATCTCAATCTAGGGTGTTTGGACTTATACTGTTGATTTACATGTTTCACAATTAATTTCGCATCTCCATAGACTTCCAATTTTTTTATGTTTAGATTATGGTGGCTTCTGATCCCAAAACTAGGGCCTCATACTTGCATACATTACTTGTGTATTTTATGTCCCACTGTAGTCTAAAAGATAAAGGAATGATAAACTCATCTCTAGGTGCTACAAAGAGTACTCCTGCACCTGCTCCTTCACATGATGAAGCACCATCGAAATACATTTTCCAAGTTATGGTACTATATATGCTTTCTTTTACCTTTTCTGTTTTATTTTTTTCTTTGAAATCTTAAGAACATTCATCTATATCATCATCAATTGATAAAATACAATTTCCAAGATCTTTATCAGCGACATAAACAAGGTAATTTCTAGGATTATGTGGATCACTTATCGTGTATGCCAACCGTGTTTCCCGGTATAATCAGGTGAACTGTCCTCCGAAAATGGGAATCATGGCATATGTCATGTCTAGTTGAAGGGATCATCCAAGATTAGCACCCCAAGACCTGGATAATAACATACCATACTTCGAAGGTATATTGACAATAACCACATCCATCAAAACACTTTTTACTGGGATCTGTGCAAGATTTACTACCAAGTCTTTGATCATTCCAACACATTTAACTTTTCTTGAATCAAATGAATACACGTCTTTGTATGGCCTGGTAATTTCGAGGCCAAGTCTATCCATAATAGCCTTGGGCATCATGTTATGTGAGGCTCTAGAATCCAGCATGCAATTATGTAGCAGATGATCATGAATGTTTAGCGTAATGTAGAAAGGACAAACGATATCTCTGGCCCCTTCAAAATGTGGACCAAAAATTATATTAGGCTTATCATATTCCAAATTTATAACATCATATTGACTTCCCATATCTAAAAATTTTATCATTTTGGTGATTTGTTTTCGGTAAATGAGATTCTTTTCCATTTCAACCAGAGGTATTGGTATTTTGATTTTGTTAATATCATTTTCTAGGCTGAAACCTCCTATAATTGTTTAAGTTTCTCTGATTGGTACTTCGGTCTCTTTCCTTTCTGACTTATTTGTTTGCATTTCTTTATTTTCAGTTATTTTTTCTTCTGATGTTTGTGTTTTAGCTGCTTTAGTTTTCCTAGCTTGGATCTCAGCTTCCTTTATTTTGGTATTTTGTGGATCCACTCCTTTTATTTTGGTGTTCTGTATCTCAGTGTTGTTTGGAGTGGGCTCGTATATTTCGCCTCTTGGCAGAATTTTCTTTGGTTGAGTAGTTGCCATGTTTTTATTTTTAGGCCTTAGATTGTACTTATGTTGGAGCTCGGCCATGATAGTATCGGCTATTCCTTGATAGGTAGACTCATCTGTATTATTTATGTTTCTATCTTTATTTGACCATTGTTCTGTGTTTAGAGAGCTCTCATAATCTTGCTTAGTTAAGTGAGGTTGTACACAATTGTCACCCAAATTATTCATGTCTTCTTCTAGATCCTCAAATTCTTGCATGTCATTCCCTCCTATAAAATTTTCATTTTTTAAAGGAGTTTGAACTTTTTGATCTTCATTTTTAATTTTTCTTTATTGTAATTGAGGATTAGGGTTTCTTTTGAATTATCTCCTAACAAATTGATCTTCTTTAGATTGATCTAGCTCCATCCTTGAAATTTTATTTGATATCTCTTTTATTATCCTATCCATATCATCCATTTTATCATCTGAGGATCTCCTAGATCCCGAGGGTCCTACTTTTTCCTTAAAACGTTTGGTCTCTCTGTTTCCCATTTCCACTTTTTCCTTTAATTTACCAAAATCCATCATATTTGACTCAATCTCTACGACATCGTCTTGCATTCTGGTAAGTTCAACTGCTCTCCTTTCTCTTAATAGTAATGTGAACTCAGGTTCGAAAGCCCCAACGAACGTTACTTTTGCTGTGGGCTAGGAAGGTTTAAATTTAACTAGTATCTTGTTATATAACTTATTAAATATTTGGATGAATTCCATAACAGTTTCTGAATTTTTCTTCCTTAAAGCCCCAAACTCAGTTAAATAATATAGGTGATCTTTCCTTTCACCCCATTGTCTGAGAAAAGAGTTTTCTAACGCATTGTAGGATATTATCGAACCTATGGGAAAACTTTGAAACCAGGTTCTCACCTGTCCTTCGAAAGTTTGAACAAACAACTATGAATATATGTCTTCATGCTCAAGACCGAGAATATCTGTGAATTGATCAAAGAAATTTATATGTTCGACTGCGGTTAAGTCTCCCTCCCCTGTAAACTTAGGTAGGTTTTTCATGTAGTTTTCAGGTAAATCATGAAGGGGTACTGGGAGGACTAAAGGAGTGTATCTAGTAGCTACTTTAGCGAAATTCCTAGGGGGTGGGGGTGGGCGTGGGCCTTGACCGCCCCCTCCTCCTCCTCCGACTGCTACCATAGATATTCTAGGAGAGGAAACTGGTATGTTATAAAGAGGGTTTTAAAAGATGTATATTGATCCTTTAGCTTCTTTGGGATGAAGCAAAAAAGATTCCGATAATCGGTTATCAGGAGATGAAAAAACTGAAAAAGGGGGAAACGAGACATGGGGACTCGGTTCCTCTGAATTGAAAGATATATAAACAGAAGAACCTGCAGGAGTTGAATATGAGTGTACGACATACTCTTTTAGACATTGTGAGGTTGGAAAATTTATTTTGGGAGCTGACGGGATATCAATCGAAACAAACTTTACTGTACATGTCTCACCTTCTCTTACACCGAAGGTAGTCGAATGAGCTTCAATCTTAGTTTCGGGTAGAACTAATTTAGGGTTTATGGTTTCAAGTGGATTCTTAGCCCTAGAATGTGTGGATTTAGGTTGGTAAACCGCAATATCTTTCTTAAGGTATCCTCCTTGTTTCAGTATTTTTTTAGGGTCAAAAACAGGCGAGGTCTACTTATCATCTGGGTTTCATTCGATGTTCCTTTGACCATATGCCATCTTATTTAAATTGTGGATTCACCAAGTGAACAATAAAACTTAGCCTTTATAATGTGTTTAGTCTTTGTTCACTATCAAAGAAAGAAACTTGCGAATGTCGCTCTCCCAGGGAAAGTAATTTCATCTCTCTGTTCCCCAGCAATGGTGCCAATAAGATGTTGTTCCAGAGTTTATACTTAAGGCTTGAAAGTATAAAGTATAGGCATCCAAAAATAAAGAGGGTATATGATATAAAGAAAGGAAAAACAACTCTTAGGGGAAAATAAGCTATGGCATATTTCTAAGTTGTCTTTGTCTAGCTTCCAATTGTTCCTGGATGCTAATGTCCTGCTCAATGACTACCCATGAACGTTCAAGTTCAACCCGAGTGGTGGCAATTTTTAAGATGGTGTTAAAAAGAGTTAAAGTGATACTGGTATGATCTGTGATACCGGGCTCAATATTGGGATGTCTCATAATAGGTACAATCATGGAGGAAAAAGAGTTTTAAATATCTGTTTCTTTTTAGGTTGTTGTTTCTATTTCAGATTATGTAAGAAAAATTCCCAAATTTTGAATTAATAGTATAACAAAATCAAAGGTCATTTCCCATATCTAAGTTAAATTGAAAATCATGCATGAAATGAAAGAAAAAATAAAGGTGTGGAACAATGTGAGGCATCGACGAAGGAAGAATCTCACTTTGTGACAGAAGAAGAAAATAAACAAGAAAAAATTTAATGAAGCATAATATATAGAAATCTAAGAAATTCATAGGTCTTGTACCTGCTGATAGCCGATACAAAGGAAAAACAATAAACAATTAGATGACTAAAATAATCAATCACCATAGTAGAGGTTGTACTAAATTGAAGCTAAGCATTCATCAAAGATACATAATAAATGATGTTAAATATGAAATAACAGAGGAACACATAACTCAAACTTGACGGGATCTGGAGTTTTCTATTTGCATTTGTATTAATTATGGAAAATGAAAAATTTCTCTGCTACAATAGGCCAAGAAAAAATCCCCCCTCTGGTGCCACTTTCAAAATTGTATTTATACAAAGAAAATCATCAACCCTAGATGGTTGGTATTCTTCTATTCTCCTAGGTGCTAACGATTATAGAATACAAATTTGAACTGCTTTGCTCGGTTACTTTTTACTTTTCTAACAATTGGACAAAAAATGAGCATACATGCATTACTACATCATTTCTTTGAAGCGCTTCCTTCTCTCAGTCCAAAACACTCGATGCACCTGTCTAGAAACTACACCAAAATTCTGGAAGGTTCTATCATATCCTTTTCTTCAAACACATACACCTTCCTCTGAATTTGGGGCAGGTTGTCTTCAATTTTTTCCTTTTCAAACTTTGTCAACTGCAACTGTAGATTTGGCTTTATTATCCACTTATCCATTTGGGTGATGTCAAGCTGCTTCAATTTTGAAATCTTGAGCTGGGCATCATTCCATATCTCCTTGATATGTAGTTGATGCCTTAAAACATTTATCTATCCTAATAGCTAAGGAAAATCACCTTTAAAAATTCCCAGTGTCTTTGTACCTAGCTGATCAAACACTTCTTCACATTCTTTCTTAACTTCTCTTGCCATTTTCATGCTTTCGGCAATATTGGTCTCCCATGTTTTTAATATGATGTCTCCCCTGATCTGTTATTCTACAGTCATCTTTGGGATTGTTGGTACTTCCTCTCTAGACGAAAACACTACTGCCTTTTGAAAAGAAGTGTGAGCTAATGTAGCCTATTTTTCCTTGAAAGCAATGTTATCCAGTGAGTGGCTTATTTCTAGGAAGTAGTTTTGAGCGATTTCTATTTTAGAAAGCATGTTTTGTTGTTTTGCTTGTAGTTTCTCATGCACCTCTAGTGCTTGGGCTTGAAATGTTGTTATATTCACAACTTATCCTTCAATGGACTTCAATTATCCTGTAGTTGTCTCACTAACTCTTCCTGCCGAATAACGTGTACTTGACTCATTTTCATCTTCTTGTTCGCTTCCTCTAAACTAGACTTCAACAATTGCATTTCCTGCTTGTCAGGAGTTCTAGCATGTTCAACTCTTTGATTTACCTCCTCTTGAATATTATTTTATCTGTGCCTTATTTGGTCTTGCAACTGAGCTTTCATTTGATTTTTCTGTTTCAGCCTTGTTTTCAGAGAGCCAACTAAGAATAAATTGGTCGTCGCCAAAGCTCCCATAGAGCCTACTACTTCTGTGGAGAAATATTCCTCTTCTAGGTTCTACCCATCTACGCGCACTATGTGTTTCTTCACCATTGTGCCTTCTCTCATATGCATTTCTAGTTTTACTACAACCTTCCTATTCCTACTGAAAAAGTAGTCGGAGGTAGTTATCTCTTCTCTAGAGATAAGAGTAAGGTCACTTACATATATGACTTCCAGATGAGGGGTCCCAAAATTTGACTATAAAGGAGTTAATGATGTAATAAGGATGCCCAATTCTGAAGATTGAGTTTCTCCTATTGTTTTGGCGATATCAACAGGAATAGTTGATGATGAAGGTGGAATTGTTTGACTCGAATTTGAAGGAGTCTCGGATTTGGAAATTGTTTCAGACCCGGGATTCTTTGATTGTGAAGCTTCTACTTTTTGTGAAGATGCTTCAGTATTCTTTGGATTTTCTTCTACAATCCCTTTATCATGAGCCTCTGATCCGAAATTTGGGGGAATACTTCCTTGATATGGAGGAGGGGTTTTTTATTCTCCATATAATATCTTTGGCAAACCACTTCGCCTGTGCTTCTGGAAAGTCAAAAAGCTAGTTTGTAGGTCGAGTGATAATGCCTGAACTCTATCTAATATTTCCTCATAGGTTCTGGCTCCCTTGAACATGTCGTCATAGGGAGGATGTTCATGTTCATACATTTTCATATTGCAATGAGCAAGATGATTTCCTACAATTTTATAAGGATCATGTTTTTTGAGTTCAAGATCTACCAATTTGATGTCTTCCAGTGCTGCAACTTCAAACTTGGAATGACCAAAGTTAAGCAGTGAATACTTCCCAATCTGTACAGGAAAAAGTGGCCAGAACTTCTTCTAAGCTACTTTCAATTATGTGTTGATGCCACCTATTATTATTTGGTAGGCCACCTCCCTGCACACCAGTCTGTTGGGAAGGAATTTTAGAAGTGCATGAGGAGGAATCGAGCACCTGAAAACCCTGACATAGGAGAAACTTTCTTCAATAAACCAATCTGCAATCGCCTTGAGGTTTTCCACGATTGGATCTGAAACATGTGGGGGTGCATAACCATACAAAATTTGGTGCAAAGGTATCACTATGTAGTGACATATTTCTTAAAACAAATCTTTGACATTATCCTCCCATAGTTTAGAGTGATAAACATGAATGGGGTCCACGCAGGCTGGGTTCTAGCTCCAATTCATCAAGGGGAAAGGAGTAATGTAACATATAGCATCCATAATATATGCAGACATGTAAAAATATGCAGGGAACTTTTGATTTTTCTGTTTCATACTTTGTAATCTCCTTAGTTAGATTATCTAATAAAATTTTACCCCAGTTGAAACTGTAACCCTCAGCTACTTCGTGAATAAGTGGAACCCATTCTGCAGGGAAATGGGTAGGGTTTTTCTTCTCAAAAATTCTACATAGCATCAAATCTATATAAACCATGTATTCGTTTAATGGAGCCATGGCATAACTACCATGGGTGCCAGCTCTAAATCTCACTGGAATTCCCCACCATTCTTTGATTATACCTGGATATGTTTGATCGAATTCTGTACACTCCTTTCTTTGAAATTCCTCTACGAATTCAACATTATAAATGTATTTAGAAGTAGGGGATAGTTTATACATTACTTGGATGTGCTCAGGTATGAATGAGCTGACGACGACCTTTTGATTGTTTAGAATGCTCCATGTCTGAATGTCGATTTTCTCTAAATCCCAACTTATCATGTCATTGTATGGCATGAGTCTTGGTCGTGTGGCTATTTTATGAAGCTCAGACTCCTCTATGTCTCTGAGTTTATTTTCAGTCCTTTCATTTTTGAAATCATCGAGGCAACTCTGAATCTCATAGTCTAAGTTTTCAAAAATCTGCCTCCAGGATTTGACTGAATCCATAGCATGTGGCGTAGTGTCGAATATAACATCTCCATCCAGATTCGATCTTTCACCTACCTCCTCACTCTTCTTAGGCATTTTTCTGGGTGCCATGACATTTGTGCTAAAATGAAAACGTGTTGTAGAGAATAAATGCGTCAGCTCTCCTGAATGTAACTCTCTCCTAGTATCAAAATAAGAATGAAATTCGAAATGGAAAACCTTTATTTACCTTTAACCTGTCTTAAATTTGTCGTACCTATAGAGGCAGTAAAAATTAAATTCTTTAATGGGGATGGTACGCCTGGAGATACACACTTTATGTTAAAATTATCTCCATTAATCTGTTATAGATACTGCCACATCTCAGTGATTCAAAACTGGGATTTTGAAAGGAAGGTCATCGAAAAATCCCAAATAGCGAAACACGAAAAGTTATTTAAATACCCTTAATGCTTGTTTTAAAATTAAGTTAATTACGTTTAAGCGCTTAATTGTTTCGGGATTTCGTGTTTCGGAGTTTCAAGCATTGTGTCCCCAATAGGTATGACACAAGTAAATCCTGAATCGTGAAACCACGATGGGATTTATTTAGGCGCTAACCACTTTTTTTAACTCTTTAATTAATCACGAATAGGGGTTAGTATTTACTTTTCGTGGATTGGAGTATCGAGACTCCGAAGACTCTTTAACTCAAGAAATCCTAAATCGCAAAATCGCGATGGGATTTATTATCATTAAACCTTCTTACTTATTAATAAACATAGCATTAGATTTTAAGAATTCTGGGACTTTGGGAATCAGGGTTTTAAGGTGACACAAAGTTGACTCTTTGATTTCTCAAATTGCAACTAATTAACGATTTGTTAAGTATGCTTTAAAACTTAATTAATCATGATTAAAAAGTATTTCGTAAAACGTGTGTCGAGACATTTGAAATGTTGTTTAAGTTGAGATGGCTGAAAAAGAACACGTGAAAGGCTTAGAAAGTCGTTAAATTTTTTAATTATTACTTTAAAAGCGGTTCAATTTCTTCTAAACAATCACTTTTTCGAGATTTCGGTACCGAGACTTTGGAGTTGTTATTAAAAATCACACTTCGTGAATAGCCGAACCCCGAAAACCAAAAATCTAGAAAGACATTTTGAATCCTTTTTAGAACTAAGGGCTACTTTGTAACCAGAGAAAAATGGGGATTTGGATTTAGATAAGGAAAATAAACTATGTTTCAACACCTCCAATTGGATTGGAGCCACTAGGGCCAGGACGATGAGATCCTCCTAACAAAGGTGGAGGAGGAACATAAGCCCCCCCAGAGAGAATATGGGCAGGTGTAGGAACAAAATGACTTGCAGTGTTATACTGAGGAGGAACAAAAAGTCCAGACCCTCTGGATGGATTCTGGGTAGGGATAGCAAGGGAAGTGTTCAAAGATTTATACCCAGGGGAAAGTGACAGATTTGGTCTAGGTGGAAGTGGTGTTCCAATAGGAGCTTGAGTGATAACCACATTTTCGGTAGAAACCGTGGTAGCTTGTGGGACCATAATAGAATGGGCCATATGGAGAGGAAGAATCGAGTGAGAACCAACCAAAAATTGGTCCAAAATGGTGGTGACACTACTGGTAGTACCAGTAAAATGGTCTAAGGGTACCGTATAGGTAACAAATGTCTCAAGCATTTAGGATGCCATAGGTTGATCAGGACTCTCTCCTAGGTTGTCGTAAAGATCACATACTTTCAAAGGGTCAAAAATAGGATTAACAACTCCAACAGTGTTAGCCGGGGTTCTAAATGATTCACCGGGAAACAATGGATCTTCTACTCTAGATCATTCATTAGGTCTAGTAGGTACTTCAGTACTCTCAAGAAACAACAATTTCTCCCGATGAATTCATCTGAAGGAAATGTGTGTCTTGTCTAATACTCAATAACCAATTTGTGGGAAGTCGGAAAGCCTCTAAGGAGTCTGAAACAATATGAAACCCTTCCAAAGAGTGTGTGCTTCCAACTTCAAAAGCTACTTTATTATTGAGTACTCCCTTAGGAGAGCCTTCTAGTGAGTTAGGAATCAAAGGGATATAACCTTCTAGATCTCCCAGGGGTATCCCTTTCATCCTATGTGAATGGAGAAGGCCTATGTTGGATGAACCAAGTAAAGAAAGAAAAAAATATATGACCAACTAAAGAAAACAAATAACACTCACTAGTAAAATCTAGAAATCAAACCAAGCAAACAAACCTTCTTATTTCGAATTCACTAGTTGGTGATGAAATCCAACGTCGCAAAATCAAGACAAGAAGGGGATGGGATAAAGCTGGTGGAAAATTTACATTGAAAACCTGCTTAATAGACTTACACCCTGTTGCAAGCTCCCATACATAATCATGGGTATACCCTCCAAGGAGTTCAAGTGATTTTGGAAAATGTTGATTCTAGGTACCGTGAAGACTTGCCCCTCCACAGTCACCTTGTGTAAAGAACCTAAAGAGATAGGCTACTAAGGTTACCAACTACAATAATGATTCCTGGGGAAACAGTCGACAGCCCGATCCATGCATAGAGGCAGGGTATCTAGACTGAAATCAACTTGAGAGGATGTCACACATAGTTGTGGGTATACCTCCAAGTGACCCCCAATAATACGTGAAATCTCAACACCAAGAACAACAAAGAAGGGTGAGTAACTCTGCCAGTCTTCATGCGACCTCAAGTTTGACCCTTGTGTGAGAAGGGCTTCCTAGGAAAAAAATGTAGCAATTGGATTTGAACTCTCCCTATCACAAGATACTATTGTGTGTTTTTATGCTTTGGAGAGTGTTACTTACAACCTAATCCAAATCACTATCCTAGCTAATGTTGGTGAAATGAATCCCTAGAAAACAAAATTTTCTAATAAATTTTAAATTTACGCTGTGTTTTAGAGGCTGTTGTTTACTCAAAAGGGAGATGAAAATGAAACTGGTGATGTTATGACCTTGACCCAATAAAGTGAAAAAAGAGATGAATGTTAAATTCTTCAATTCAATGAACTCTAATTACATTAGGGAGAAGGTATTTTTTGAAGTACAAAAATCTACGAATTGCAATTTCTTAATTTCAAATGAATACAATTCCAAATAATCATGAACTGCAGAATTTTCCAATTCTTCTCTTTAACAAATATTTCGAAAGTAATTTTTTTTTATGAAATAATACTAAAAATAATAAGTGAATTTAGTTCTTCCTTTTCAAAACAAAATCAGGGATGTGATGACGAAAGGAAAATGTAATCCAAGAAAATCAAGACATTCTCAACACAATTCCCAAATCAAACTCGTAATATAGACAAAAATGAAATAGATAAGAAAACATTTTGTCATATGCAAGCAAAAGTGTTTCTTAATCAGAAAACAATCTGGAAAGTAAAATCAATCAAAAACTTGAAACAAACCAAATACCCTTTGTCAAACAAGCACTTGGATCAAAGATCAAGACATTATATCCTTGTGACAAATATCAAAAGCAAAAAACTTGCAAAATGAAAAGAAAGAGTTTCAATCACTGAAAACCAATCAAGAGCAAG